>CALYLW010001679.1:0-103846 GCA_944989445.1 Ampullaceana balthica | reverse complement strand
TAAATAAAACGATTCCTTATTATGTATTTGGGAATATACACCAGCTATTGTGAACTAATATTTTTTTGGAAGCTAGCATATTACTGGTGAAAATTCTGTATATAGTGAACATTGCAATTGTTAAATATTGTTAAAATAACTATATATTAATGAAATACCTGTGTGTGTAAGAATGGGATATATTATTAGTAGATCATGACACACCAAAACCTCAAGACCTTATGTTTATAAACTCGCGACATTCTTGCTAAGGTCGCTCGTGAGGAGGGGGGTGTTACGGTCAGATGTTGTGGTGTGGGGATGACTACGCATAAATGGGGCTTTGAACACTTGTCCTCGTGGAACGGGGGCGGGTGAACTCAAGGTACGTGCAAGTTGTAATGAATTGACAGGACCACGGTCAAGGGAGACATGGTGATTGACCCAGGGGGCCAGTCAAAACCAGTCGGACAAGACGGGGGTATAATAGGGGTCACATTGTGTGTCGCTAAAAGATTGTTAAGTTGCCGAGTAGCAGGCAGGTGAAAGACGTACGATAGAGTGTGGAGTTTTTGTGAACGTGGTCCAATCCGGTCAAGCTGGGCCGAGGACTCTGGATGGTATGACCATCAACTGTAAACTGCCAATTGTACTGTACCATATATATGTTCAAAGCTTCTGGATGTCATTAAACTTATGTTGAAAGAAAACAACCCAGCGTTGCTAAGTCTTTTACCCGTCTACGTGGTAAATATCTGTGGCCAAGGGGGGACCTCAACCCCTAGACAACGACTCCGCCACATACCTGATGTATCAAGTTAGGGAGATGGCAGATGACTTTTGGCAGTTAGCTAATATTTTACCTGATGTATCAAGTTAGGGAGATGGCAGATGAATTTTTGGCAGTTGGCTAATCTCACGCATGTGGGTAAAAATAAGTAGTTTGAAATCATTTAAAATTGACAAAATGAAACTTAATCAGCATCAAAGACAAACAACTGGAAAGTAGGTTTTAACGCAATTTCTCTTGGGAATTGCGTTTATACATTTGAAATGTATGAAATTTGTCCCAAGGATGTGCAACGGCCAATAAAATACCGAAAAGGTTTACTGGATTTCCTGGAAAATAAAATAAAAAAACGAAAAAATATCAGTATTTTGTCAATATCTCGCCAACCATAACATCTATCGGGTTGAAACAAACGCCAAACTAATGATGTTTAGAACAATTTTGGAGAAGGAATTTTTGAAAAATCTCTTTTCGTTCGACTACCGTAATTTTAGCAGCAATTTGTAGAAAGCAATTGTTTCGTTTAGTTTCAGAATTAATGATTTGAAATGACTTTTAATGTCATCTAGAATGATAGCTAATGGGGTTTTCCCACTTTGTGAATGCTAATGTTAGACTATTGTGTGGAATATTGACATATTCTTGGTGTGACGCAGTGAAGGGGATATGATGTCATATTGTGTTTTGTTTCAGAATTACATATTTGAATCGACTTTTATCTTATCTTATCTATACAGACGCTCCTTCTATGCAGAAGATAGTTGCGTCCACAGACCATGACAGATGATCTGTTGGCAAGTGATGCAGCATTCACAGGCCACGGCTTTGTGGGTTCCACGCATTACCCAGCCGCCTAACTACATGTAGTGTTAGGTACCCATTCGGAGCGGGGTGACTCAGGGACGCCCTAGGCCCCGGGAACAAACCCTAGCCTTCACACGGATTCGAACCCGTGACCATCGGTACGACAGTCCAGTGCGCTGCCACTCGACCACCGCGTCCCCTTTTAATCTAGAAGGATTTCCCTTGAATTAAAAAATCGGAAATTCTTTGTTGGAAATTGCGTTTAAATACTAATTCGAGTTTTTTATTACTTGTTTTTCATTTAAAATGCACAAGTGCAGTATGTGTTTAAAAATAAATGAGCTAAAAGATACGGTGATCTAAAACACTGATCTCCTTCATGTCACGAAAGACAGTGATACGACCCTCACCAGTATGAGGTCACCCATGTTGATACCCCTCCTCTGTATTTGCTACATAACAAGACAGTATCTTGTCGTATTTGTCTAAGAGACACTGGGGCAGGTTTTTGAAAAGAAGCTTTCGGCTCAGAGCTGAGAAAACAAAGCACAAACATTACATTTTTCAGCGTAACTTCTCTTGCTTTTTAACTTTATACACAGAAGAAAGAGAATGAGACAATTCGGGTATTGCTAATAATCTTATTTATAGATGTAGTGTCTGTAACAATTAATATTCAGTTAATATTATTTTAATTTTTTAATGAAGATTAAAATTTTAAAAAAGTTCTGTGCACAGGTTAATTTGGGTATGATTACTTGTAGATTAGAATGAGGATTTTTTAGAGCATCACTATTGGTATAGATGAAAAAGGATAGGGTTACAGCTTTAATAAAGTTTAATTGTTACATGATAAAATCAAGTTGTTTTTTTTTAAAACTAATCACAAAGACTCACCACTTCTTGGGTTTTTCCAGCAAGTACAGCCAATAACTCCCGTGCCCGTCATCAACTAGCAAATATCATTATCTTGATCAATAACATACAGTTTTTTCTTTGTTTAACTAACAATATTCTAGGCTTGGGTCTATGATATAATGTATACATTTTTACATGTCATTGTGACATTTTAATAAATTGCCTGCATCTTTTGTTCCTAAATATGTTTAAATGGAGATCTACAATCATAAATGAAATGTCTAAATTGTGCTTAATCTATTGTATAATTTATATTTCATTTGTTAATAAAATAAAGGAGCTGCATAGATTTACCATTCTCAAAGGAAAATTCAATATTTTGGATAGATCTTCTATGCACTTACTGGCATAATGAGTTGCATTTTTCTCATTCTGTCCACATCGCACTACAACACCCATGACTTCAACCCTGTTTATTAAATGATTTTTGAAGCAAATAACCCTGTAAATTAAGAATAAAAATCTTGAAAATATTAAAATATGAACTAAGAATGATATTTTCTCATTCAGTATGTCAAATCAGACTTATAAAAAAATACTTAAAATGGTAATTACTCACATTAACCTGTTTATAAAAACATTCAAAAAGACCTTAACCGCTTAGTAACATTTTAAAGAAAATTATAAAGCCTCAGATATAAATATAAAACATTTATTTCACAAATAAGGATTTTTTTAAAGATAATAACCTCTTGCAGTCACGAAGTAAATGGGAGTTGCTGAACATACCTGTTTATCAACAGATTGGTGAGGTGATGTGACTCTGACTTTGGAAAATATCTTTTTACAGTGAGTTTCATACAAGTTTTAAGAAGTGGTATCTATAACCAACGATCTTTAAGTTGATATTGGAAGAGGAGTCTTGGCAACTGATCCGTTTGGTGTCACTAGGCATTTCTAAATCCATTACCTGATATATCACATTAAAGAGGGTACACATTTTTATTTTAAACTATACATATGAATTTCTTCAACAATGTAAACAACAGAATAATCCTAGTTGATTCTTAGACTTAGAATCTTAGACTAAGGCATTTTATTTTTAATACAACAGCCTTGTGCATTAATGTTAGATTCACCATAACCGTAACATAAAGTTTTAGTCACTGATTATTAAAAAGTTTAGAGTTAGAATCCACACTTGAACCTGAATGTTGATATTGGAAAAAAAATATGACAATTAAGCCTGAAAATTTGGAATTTAAAAACTGTTGAAGCAATTCTTAATCAATATTTTCATATTTGCTATTTATTTGCATTATATAACCATCTATATTACATTGTCAATGAATTGTACTATATGTGTAGCTATATCTTTGAGCTTATAGGTCATACTCATTTTGTGTCGGTGAAAAGCATATTAAGTGGAACTTTTATTTTAAAGTTAACGCGCTTTATAACGTGATGTTACATTTCTTAAACTCCCCACCTCCCCCTGGTCACACATCGTCAAAAATGTGTGAACCCCCCACCCAAGTGCGTGATGTCATTTATGGGATGGCCCCATGACTAGTATAGTATAGTATAGGGTGACCCGGTCACTAACCATTCCCCTTTTTAATGGCTGAAGTCCCCTGGTGCTTATAATGTATTGGATTATTTTCCTTATTAACAATAAAACATTTGATAACTTAGGTTTTAGAATGATCTTATATGCAATTAATTCAATAATATAGATTAATATAACCCTGCACAGTTAGATATTAAAAATATTAAAATAGATCGTAAATCCAGTTACACACTTAAATTCACACAGACGAGTTATTCAGTGGCAGCTCCGGTAATCTGCCTCAGAGATTATAGGGGCCATCCATAATGACGTCACACAATTTTGGCCGATTATTAATAATTTATTAACCCCCACCCTCCCCACTACGTCACACAAAACTTATAACCCCGCCAATATGACGTCACAAGGCTTTGCCCCCATCTCTCCTCATAAAAGCTATAGTTTGTATTTGAAAATGAGCATGTTTCAAATCACTTTATTGTCATTTAAATTTGTATTTAAGTGTAGAGATGCACTATCAAATCATCCATGAAGCCATTTAAATAAATTGTATGCAATCAAGTAGTTAAGTGGAACTTTTATTTAAATTTTAAGTTGCTCGCTTTGACGTGACGTAACATTTCTTAAACTCTCACCTTCGCCCTGGTCACACATCGTCACAAATGTGTGAAACACAGTGGGGCTGACGTCATTTATGGACGCCATACTAGTTTTTAGTATAAGTATAGTAAAAGTGATTTTTAATGTTACTTATGGCTTACGGCTACAACTACAACTAGATACAGCTAAAGACGAGTGGTCAGTGGTCTACAGACTAAAACTACATTAACAACATATTCATATAATAAATAATAATTTATTTAATAACTATTATGAAAGTGAAAGTGACTTAAGTACTTAAGTTTAAGTCAAGTTGTCTAAGTGAGTGAATGACCTGACCAATGCCAATATATTCACAAAAGATTATAACTATTCGAAATAGCATAGTTAAAGGCCAATATCTAGAACATACATTTAAAAATGCATCTACTAATGTGAACAATTTCTGTTAAAGTTACAGTACTAAATAGAATCAGTTAGTTATAGGCATTATCATAGCAGTAGCTATCGTCGCTATTCGCTATTTGAATCTTTGGATTTATGATTTTTATATTCACTAAATACTTAAAAAGTCAAACCGTGAAATACCGCAAAAAAATATTTTAATGATTCCTTTCTCTTTTTTTTCGAAAAATATATTTTAAAATAATAAAATTGGCCTTTACTGAATGATAATTTTAAATATTATAATATTAATTTCCAAAAAATATAGTTTTATAGCTTTTTTAGAATATGAAACAGAACTTTTTTTTAAATCGTCAAAAGAAAATGTAACAAAAATATGCATACGGCATACTGTATAGTCTAATATAGTGTATAGTATAGTATATAATAGATGTATAAATGAAATACTTTTAAGTCTAGTCTTAGAACTTGGCTTGGACTTGGTGTGAATTGGTGTAAATCAGTATACAATGTATAATATAATGTAGGGTTAGTTATACATAGGCATATATTTAATATATGAAAGACAATAAACTAATATAAAAAAATAAAAAGTAATACGTGTATAAAGCACGTCATGCACCAAAAAAGAGTGGCAAGAAAGAGTGTGACAGTTTGTGACAGGTGGAGGGTCCACCCATTTGTGATGTCACAACTTATCTAATCCGTGGAATTAAATAGCTTTAAAAATAATTTTCATCAAATTTGTGAAACATTTGAATTAGTTTATGTCAAAATAGCATGAAATGCGTATCTCCTGAATTTGTTGTTCATAAATCTGAATTGGATGAGCAGGACTCATATCGAGGATCAGGAATGGTATGACAATCAGGTTCGCACCAGCCAATATTTCACTCAAATTGTGAAATATCAGGACATAAAATATTACGACAAAGTCCGAAGCTCATATTCTCAACGTTTTACCTTCGAGATTCTTTCCTCTCTAATCACAATTAAACCAAAACAACTGATGGACTTAGAGCTTCAGAAATAGCAGATGCGGATTCTCATAAGCTTTCTTCCTTGTTTATGGCACAAACTCTCAAAATTTGAAGGCATTATGCCGAGATCAACAGGAGTTTCAAAGTACAACCATATTATCTTTATTGTCCATCTTTGCAGATCAGCTTACTTGATCGAATTTGCAAAGTATGTCCACTTAAAGAGTTATAGTTTGCCTCACATACGATGTTAAAGAAACATGAAGGACAACACAGAGCTCGGGTTCAGGAGAATGTGCACACCCAAACTGTTCAAACAAAAGAAAAACATAAGTATGCTAGTGAGAATTTTATAAAAAGAGCAGCCAGATTCATTATTACTGGAGAATATCACAATCGACAAGAGTATCACCATTAGTTAGACTTACAGCATTGAACCAGAGGCGAACACACGCCAAAGTAGATTATATTTTTATATATTATATATAGTGTTTAGATTCTTATAACATTTGTACAAGTTTGTCTTTTAACTTACTTAGCTATTACCGAAACATTCTTGAATCAGCGTATTTATATGGCTTCAAAATGAATACTATCAGAAAGTATACTAAGTATATTGAAGTTAACGCTTTTGGAAGATGTAATTTAGTTTTTAATCCTTTGGTTGAGTTCGTCTAAATTGAATACAAGACAAGACAGGTGAGTGGTGTAGAGTATAGAAGTTATTGAAATATTTTAGTGCACCATTGTCTGATGCAATTTAGGGAGGCAAAAACGTTTGGAGCTCAATTTTCAGGGCATTTAAAGGAGGGACTTAGTGTGGCATACAAATAAAACAAAACAGCGTAGTTTCGAACGAGGAAGAAGTGGGATTCCCTCGGGCGCGTTTTGTTTCCTTTAATATTTTAAAGATTTATATGTTCGGGTTTGTGTCTGAGTGGTATAGCTATATAAATGGAAGAAAATTGCCTTCCATACATTGAAACAAAGTGATGCCCATTGCGCACTGCACTTGCACGCACTACTTCCTTGCCACTGCACGTAACCTTTACAGTATATTTAGTCTAGTCTTTAAATATGAAAAAGAACCATTAAAAAAAAACATTGTTTGTAATGAACTAAACGGGAAATCATAGAGATTTTTTCATTATAAAAATAAACTAGGCTATGACTAGTGTGATCATTTGACATTAGGTCAATCATCATCATCAGTGGGCGCTACAGCCGATGTAGGGCCCTGACCTGCTCCACCACATCCTTCCATTTGGATCGATCAATGGCTTTCCTTCTCCATGCCCGAACCCCCAGCTGTTGTAGGTCCATTTCCACATCATTCGATCCATCCTCAGTCTTGGTCGACCAGTGAGTCGTCCTGCCCCCTGGTTTCTGCCTGTAATTTTTTGTGGTGCTCTACATTCTGGCATCCTTTCAACATGGCCTGCCCAGCGTAGTCTTCCTTTTTAAATACTTATGACTATGGGTGGGTCTTTGTACAGATGGTATAGATCTTGGTTTGTACGAATTCTCCAAATATCCTTTTCTATCACAAGGCCATATATTTACCGGAAGATTTTCCTCTCCCAAAGTGTTGAGCAAGTTCTCTGCCTTTCTGGTCAGGGTACGAGTCTCACTAGCATAAGTTACTACCGGCTATTTAGTGGTGGTGTATATTATTTTCTTTGTTCCCCTTGAGAGGTTTTTTGCTTTTTAGAAGTTTTTGTAAGCTGAAGTAGGAGCGGTTGCCTGCTGTTAACCTTTCTCTCACCTCCGAAATTATCTAATTGTCTTCGTTTATAGTTGCCCCTAGATATTTGAATGTAGAAAACTCTCTCAAATGTGTATTTGTTTATAGGTGATGTTATCGTCAGCATGGGTGTTTCGTGACATAAGCATATATTTTGTCTTCGGTTCATTTATAATTAGCCTGAAGAAACCAGGAAAACAAACACTTTATCAACATTTAAATCTCTAATAAAAATGCAGGACTAAACACAAAACCATAGATAAGCGTAGGACGCAATAATCTTCTGTATAGAAGGAGCGTCTGCAAACAGATAAGATAAGAAGACCATCTACGGCAGAGGCGTTTTCAAGACCCTTGAAAGCTTTAAACTATGTAATTACTGTTTCTACCCAGTAGCGCTATATCGTCTGCTTTTTACCCAGTAGCGCTATATCGTCTGCGACATTAGGTCAATAGGTCTATTCTATACTATATTATAGTATATTGTGTAATCTAAGAGAACAAAGCCATGGCCATTGAAACATCCTCAATTCGAACGTTTATTTGGCTTTTAGATTATTTTAAATGATTGACATTCATTCACTTAATTTTTTTTATTATATTGTAGTTCCTGTTAATGAAGTGAAGGCATTAAATTATTTATTTAGTGATTAGCCAAAACGTTAAAATGTGTATTTTATCTTCAAATAATTTAAGTGTTTCAAGTGTTAGGCTTCTTTTACAAAAACAATTTACCGACCGACGCTTTTAAATATGTTGGATTAGATGCAATAATGCATATAACATATCAGTGCACGTGGAACTTTATATTTACTTCATGTTTGCGTCAAATAATCTCTTACGCAATCAAATTTAAATTTGAAAAATAATGTATAAATGTATTCGCTAAAATTATGAGGTCAGACATCTGAAAGGTACTGTTTTCTGAAGCAAATATCACGAGACCGGAGCCGGAAAAAAAACCGGTCGACCGGTCTACCATTTCCGGCCCTTATACAGTCTTATACATCCTTACCTGGAAAATCGTCATCAATTTCTTAAATTTAGGAACCAACTTTGTAAGCCTAAGTATACTGTATGGGAAGTCCACAAATAAATTTGATCCCAATTAGCTAAATGAAGACTTTGAAGCTTATCAAACGCAAATAAAGATGCATTTATTTTCAACAAACCCCCCTACGCCTACACTCAGACTACACTGCTTACTACTCAACCTGTTAACATCATCTTATTCAATTCAAAGACTCACTCACAGTATTACTTGTACTCACTGATTCCCTTTATATTATAGCATTTCTCTAACTGAAAAAAATCTGTATTTATTTATTGAAATTTCAATATTTATCGGAAATCGCATGTTTTTTTGCCAAGGATTGACTTCTTACTTATGTTGCTCACTTTTACCCTGAGGATGGGAAGTGAGAATACAATAAGAAACCTAAAAAATAAAATTGTCTCTCAGCTCAGGGTATACCACTATCAATTGTTAATATCATGCTATAAATATGAATCAACTAGAGGCCCCCCCCTCCCTGATCATTCCCCTGATTCTGATCCCACAAATATAATTGATTTATTTTTTTAATGTATACTCATCTTAAAACACACTTAGTTGACTTAGACTTGGGGAATCTTTTGTTAGTTCGGAATATTAATATAGACTATTACTATTTATAGCAAATAGGCTAAAACGAGGACATTACGGCTAACTACTAAATGCATTTCTTTGCTAATTTACTACAAATCTTTCTAAGACCAATATTAGTAGGCCTAATTAAATTAATTATTAATAATGTATTCTGTTGTCTGTGAGAGTTTGGAAGTTAACAACCCTTACAGCATGCATAACCCAAGAACATGGGTGCACTGCAACTACTGCAAGGATTGTTACTTCTAGACAAACCCATTCCAAAACTGGGACAAGGACTGGTAAGGTAGCCAACAATGTTCCCTTTAAGTTTAAGCTGCGTGGCCACGCAGCATACATAACTGGCGCAGCGCACTAGTTTAGAATTACTGGCGCAGACATTTTTGGTTAAATATTGCAAATAAAATGGATGGTATGCAACTTTGCAAAAAACTTCTTTTACTTTGCACACGGACCAATGAACATTAGACGTAACATTGGTAGCCAATATTATCAATATAGTTCATTTGAAAACAATTTTCTTTAAAACCTTTTTAAAAACTATTTTTTAGTGCAGCTAATTTAATTAAGAAAATAAATAATTTTAGTAATTGGCTTTAAATATGGTATTGCATCATTCCGTCTGTGAAAGATGGTGGATCTATCAAGCTATCTTCTTAGTTTGCAGCTCTTGGTGTGGCTGGAGAGTTACGTACAGTACCAGGAAATCTTATCATATTTATCATCAGCATAGAGTACTTTAATTCTAAAACAATATTTGTAATAATAGTAAATAATAATTTGTCACATTTTACATTTTCAAAATTTATCTAAAATTTTGAAACAAATTGTTTATTTATATTTTCAATGCATTACTGTAATTTTTAAAAAATATTTTAAGGTAAGTATGGTAGTGTTAACTTGCACGGTATCATCCCGTGCAAGTTATCTAAGTTGCACGGTATCATCCCGTGCAAGTTTTTTTTTCTAAGTTACACGGTTTTGTAGTCAGTTATTTATAACTTTTTAAAATTCACCAAATGTACCGAACTTCCGTGGTCTTATGATTGCGAGTTGGACTGGTGAACGGAATGTTGAAGAACAGGCATGGGTTTCGATTTTCGGTTGTAGACTAATATTTTTTCTTTTTTTACAATTCTTAAATTCGTATAATTACGATTAAATTAGATCTTTTACTTTTAGGGTCAGGGTTAGAGTTAGTTGTCTATTTTTTACATTAAAATAGAAAAACAAATACAATAATACAGGGACTAAAACTAATTAAATCAATTTAACATTCTTATAATTACAATTAAATTGTAATTATTAGTTTTAGGGTCAGGGTTAGGTTTAGTTGTCTATTTTTTACATTAAAACATTACCGTACTGTGTAAGTTATTTTTTTTCTAAGTTGCACGGTATCATCCCGTGTAAGTTAACGGCACCATATTTAAATATTTGCAAAGCAGTAGCTTTGATTTTAACTCATTTTTTTTTATAACACACATTATTAAAATTTGTACCAATAATTATTTAAATAAAATACCCTGTACTTCATAAATATTTTTTTTAAAATTACTGTGTATCAGTCAAATTTCTATTATTAGTATCATGAATTAAACATGTTCAACAATCATAATTTTTTTATTTTTTGGCTTGACTTTTATTTATTATATTTTTATATCTTTCTATGAGCCATAAATAATATCAAGTTAAGAAAACACAAACTAAAGAAAGTCTAAAACAAAATGGACAAAAGTAAAAACATCTTACAACAAAATAACTATTAGCTGATGTTTAAATAGTCATCATTTCCCAATTTTTACAGTGGCATAAAAAATATATTATTAATTGATGTAAAATAATCTGATGTGAGTTATACAAATTTTAAAAAAATAATTTTTAAATTAAAAAAAATGCAAGAGTCTTTCTTTTAAGATATTGTTAAATTCAATAAAATACGTTGATTTTTTTATCTTGTCAATTTTAAATTATTTTTTTTAACCTCTTTTCAGTTTTTAACCCTAAAAAAAGTTACTAATCAAGCCAAGGATGTCTCAAGTTTATATTACTTTATTGATGCTTTGATTTAACTGAGAAGCATCAATCGTAGCGTGCAGGGAACATTTTATTCTGATTTTTTTAGTGTGTTAAAATGTCTATCATAAATGTGGATGATGAATTCATCTCCTACGATGAAGTTGAGCAGAAAATTCAGGAGCTTCAAGATAAAGAGAAGTTTAAACTTTGGAAAAGAGATAGCCGCACTATAGCTGCGGCCATCAAACGAATGCCTAAGAGGATCTTTAACCCGGAAGTCAAATACAATGAGCTTCTCTACTGCTGCGTTTATGGGGGGAGGGAGAAGAAAGATGAACTCCGGTCAATGAGGCAGAGGTGCCCTTACCAAATTAAATTTCGGTGCACGCAAGATGGTCAGAGGCTGAGAGTTGTCTCCATTACACCCAAACACAACCATGGCCCGATTGACTTCCCAGAACTAGACATTGAGAAAACAGATGAGGTTAGATGTTGTTTTATCTTAAGTAAGCTCACAGAAGGAAGGTCCTGTTAATTTTTAAAAAAAATAATGTCTTAACATAACTGTTATGTTGTAAAGAGATATTTTTTAGTTTTTAAAAACTGGAACAATGATTAACACCATTTTTAAATACTGAAAAATGTCCTATTTATAATTAAAATGAATAACACAAAATAGCTACAAATTTAACTTTTATTTTAATTTTTTAAAATAAAATATTGATGCATTTTCTATGAAGTAAAATCCGCTTTTACATTTGTATTTTTGGTAATGAATGATTGATATAGATAAAATTAGATAATTTAAACAGGCAACATTGTACATATTTTATTTCTGTAACATCTTTTTCCCTATTAAAAAAATACATTTTTTAGGGAATAACAAAAAAAAATTAAATAACTTTCTTTAAAAAATGTAACTCTGATATAAGTAATGTAAAGTGATTAATTCTGGCTCCTTCTCCTAGAAACTTAAATCGATTGAAAAAAAAATTATAATGCCTTAATAGAATGTCAATAAACTCTAAATAATGAAAAGTATTTATTAACCCAGATAACTTCAAGCTCTTCCCCACACAGCGATGATGATGATGACTTGATGGCGTCCAGTGACATAAACATTGAGAACAGTCTGGATGACTCTTTAGGAAAATCACTCAAGGTTACAGGAGCCTCTGAGTACTCGCCCAATTCACATACCAACCACTCAACTAAATCATTCTCCAATGTTTCTTTTAAACAACCCAAGGTAGGAGATTCTATCTTCCCTTCTTGCATCTACTGAATTATTGTATGTTAAATTAATACATTTTTTAAAACAACACACTCTACTGAAGAGTCCCTTACTAATATAATTGTATTGGTTCTGTGCATTATAATTATGGAGGCATGTTGCAGAAAAATCAACAATTTGATTTGGGGTATCATGAAAAATAAATGTGGACTCAAATTTTGATTTTGAAGATTTTGTTGTTGTTGTATATTTGCTTTAAAAAACAGTACATATAATAAACCATTTTGTTGTCTGTAGAATAGCATATAAATATATAATTGTGTCCATTTTTTGTTTTAGCTAAAAGTTATCTTAGATGTTGATACAGGGATAGATGATTCCCATGCCATCATGTTGGCCCTGGCCCATCCGAATGTGGAAATCCTGGCCATTACTTGTGCTAATGGCAATGTCAATGTCGATCTTGTTTGTGAAAACACTTTAAGGGTCTTGAAGGCCTGTAAGAGAGAAGATGTAAGTTGTATATTAGCCCAATGGTTTGACTGTCTTTTGTGTGTGTGTAGTTCTTTAAAAATCTGCCTAATGTTGATGTATTTCTTTACCAAATCTATCAAGATTAACTTATGTTTACTTTATTATAACTTATGAAAGTTCATTAAAAAAATGTGAACATATTTGGCCTGTTCACTTTATGAGCAAAATAGTATTAGCATTGAAAGCTGTTTGGTCCATTAATATTTATATTTCTTTTATTTTTCTCTCCTTCATCTTTGTGATGAACATATCTCCACCTGAAAAAATTTATGAATAATGGTAAAAATGACTTAATCCTGAGTGTTTTTCTGTTTGTACACAGATTCCTGTTTACAGAGGTGCAGAATGCTCCCTTTTGGGGAACACGTCCCAGTTTGAGAATTTCAGTGGAGAAGCTTGGAACACACCTGTTGACTGTTCAGCTATTCAAGCAGAGCATGCAGCCAACGCCATGATCAGGATCATCAATAATAATCCAGGTGAATGTAGTATGATAAATAAAACAATCAACATAAGAAATTCCTTAACATCAGGTGAAAATCTTTTATCAACTGAAAAGAATTCTGCATTACAGTTTAACAGTATTACTTTTCCTAGTACCTGATTGAAATTTTTAAAAATGTATATTCATCCTCAGCATTTAATATAATTTGAGATTTAGAACTAGGACAACATATTGCATTAACAGTTGATTCTATTAATGATAGATTTAAATTTTTTAAAACAAAAATAGTTTCAAATTGTATTTCAATACCATTTATCACTAAAAAAAAGTTTGCTGGGTTTTATTTCACGCATACACATTTTTACTTCCAATTATGTATCATATGTGTATTTATACGAGTCATTGAACATAATAACTTATTGTTTATATATAAAATGTAACAGGGGAAGTTACTGTTGTTGCGTTGGCTCCCCTGACTAATCTGGCCTTAGCCATGAGATTGGATTCCACTGTTGGGAGAAAGATCAAAGATCTCTACATCATGGGAGGGAACATTGAAGGTGAGTAACAGTATTGTCACACCGACTCAAGTAACGTGTAATATTGACCGTCTTTCATCTCAGATATTTATATTGGTGTGGGGGTTATCTCTAAAACTTTACATGGAATCTCTTACTTACCAGGTATTATTGGGAAGGGAGGGGGTGTGTTGGAATAAATGTGGATGTTATGTAGTTGCCTGTTGTTGAACAGAAGATTATTTATTTGTTTCACGGCCAAACAAGCTTCATTTTTAAAAAAAATCCATTTCACATAGGTAAACGTTATTCGCACGGTTTTGGCAGTGCGAATAATGTCCAACATTATCCGCACGGTAAACCGTGCGGATAATGCCTAGCGTTATTTGCACTGCCGCACGGTTTTGACCGTGAGAATGATGCCAAACGATATCTAAAGGCCTTGGACTTGGGTAATGCATATAAAAATGTTAATAAAAATTAACAAATAATACTAACAGTCACTGTTACTGACTCTCAATTAAAAATTTTGACCGTGAGAATAATGTCGAACTAATTCAATTGTCATTTAAACCGTCTTTCGAGTGTCTGAAATCTTATATTTGTATCCATTTTAGCAATAATCTGAGCGGACCTGCATATCGTTTGTTAATGATTAATGATTAATTAATTAATTAGTAATACTACGGATTTAGCTGATATAAAACTATACTATTATTAACTGTTCCAGTGCAATCAACTTTGTATTTTTATTCTGTATAATTATGAAGTAACTTTTTATTAACTTTGATACATAATATTTAATTGGACGAGACTCTGTAATGAAAAAGAATAATTATTATTCTCCCCAAAACTAGCATTGTACCAGTGGTCAACATAAATCCATAAGTTAATTTAATTTAAAGCATGAAAAAACCTAAGACGATACAATGGTATAGCCAGTATAGCATAAAAATGTTAAAGTGAGAGTCTGTAACAGTGACTGCTAGTAACAGAATAGATAAGACAGGCACGGGTGGGGGGAAAATGAAATGTTTCTGGGAAAGAGCCTGCTTGAGTGTTTGCAAACATCCTCACTGTGGTTGTAAACAAACAAACAAAAAAGACCGTCCTAGGTTTCGATCTGCGTACCATAAAGTTAAATTGAACTAAGCTAGATTAACCAGTCAACTGGAGAAGCTGATAAAAATATTTGTTATTTAAAAAATATAAGTAATTATCATTAAATGCACACAAATCAATTTTTATGGCAATGGTACTTTAAAATTTCAGTAATCATGAAATTTTAATAAGTGTTAGCATATAAATTACTAGTGAAGCAAGATGGACTGGATGGGGACAGAAGAGATTAATCTCAGGAGAGATGGTGTTATTTTCGGGACACGAAGAAGACGATGCCCCACATACCCTGGGTGTTGCTATGATGCTATCAAGGGCAGCACAAGGAGCACTCATTGGATGGGAGGCCCATGGACCTAGAATTCTTTTAGCAACCTTTCGAACAAAGAAACGTAGCATCAACCTAGATGTTATACAATGCTACGCACCAACTAATGAAAGTCATGAAGGAGACAAAGAAGAATTCTACAATAGAGTAATGACCATAGTCCAGGGTCGCCCACGGAGGAACATCGTCGTCCTCATGGGAGACTTTAATGCCAAGATCGGCAATAGCAACACAGGGTACGAAGAGGTTATGGGACAGCAAGGGATAGGCGAGATGAACGACAATGGTGAGAGGTTTGCTGACCTATGTGCCGCAGCAGACCTGGTCATAGGGGGGAGTATTTTCCAGCACAAGAGGATTCACAAAGCTACATGGGTCTCACCGGACATGAGAACGATGAACCAAATAGACCATGTATGTATTTCTAAAAAATTCAGGCGATCTCTCCAAGACGTACGTGTTAAGAGGGGAGCTGATGTTGCCTCAGATCACCATCTTCTTGTGGCCAGGATGAAATTAAAACTAAAGAGACATTATACCGAGCAAACAGCATACAGGACTCGGTATAATACCTCCCTCCTAAAGGACCAAGCCAAAAAGGAAGAATTCAAAATCTCACTATTCAATAAGTTCCAAGTCCTACAAGAAATACTGGAAGACGAAACCACCGAAGGGAAATGGCAAAGCATGAAAGAAACAGTACAGTCAACATGCCAAGAAGTGCTAGGAAACAGGAAACAGGCACACAAAGAATGGATGACAGCAGGTACGCTGAGTAAAATAGAAGAAAGGAAAAGAAAGAAAGCAGAAGTGAATAACAGCCGCACCCGAGCACAGAAAAACAAGGCCCAGATGGAATATGCAGATGCAAATAAGGAAGTTAAGAAAAGCATCAAGAGGGACAAGAAGGAATTTGTTGATAAACTTGCTAAAGAAGCAGAGGATGCAGCTCACCAGGGGAACATGAGGGAACTGTTTGATACCATTAAGACGCTGTCAGGGAAATTTAGCAAGGTAGAGAGACCAGTAAAGGACAAAATGGGAAACACCATACCAAGTGAGGAGCAACAGAGAGGGAGATGGAAGGAGCACTTTGAAGAGCTCCTAAACAGGCCTGAACCAAGGAATCCACCAGATATTCAACCAGCCGATAATGACCTACTAATTGACTGTAATAGTCCCACCAAAGAAGAGATTAGCAGGGCCATTAAACAACTCAGAAATGGAAAGGCTGCGGGACCCGATGGCATCCCAGCCGAGGCACTGAAGGCGGACTTGGAAACCAGTGTGGAAATGCTGCACCCTCTGTTTATAAAGATATGGGAAGAGGAGCAAGTTCCTTCCGATTGGAAAGAGGGATACCTTATCAAGATCCCAAAGAAGGGAGACTTAAGCTCCTGCTCAAACTACAGAGGGATCACCCTGCTGTCCATCCCAGGAAAGGTTTTCAACCGTGTACTACTTAACAGGATGAAAAACGCTGTAGACCCTCTGTTGCGGGACGAACAAGCTGGCTTTCGCACCAACAGATCCTGCACGGACCAGATAGCGACACTGCGCATCATTCTAGAGCAGTCACTAGAGTGGAACTCACCGCTCTATGTCAACTTTGTTGACTATGAAAAAGCCTTCGACAGTGTTGACAGGCAAACCTTGTGGAGATTGCTAAGGCATTACGGGGTGCCACAGAAGATTACGGATATAATCAGAAACATGTACGAAGGGATAAACTGCCGAGTTATCCATGGCCAGCAGGTGACAGATGCGTTCCAGGTGAAGACTGGTGTGAGACAAGGTTGCTTGCTGTCACCATTCCTCTTCCTGTTAGCCATTGACTGGGTGATGAAAACATCTACACAGCAGAAAAGGAATGGCATCCAATGGACCTTGTGGGATCAACTGGATGATCTTGACTTTGCTGATGATCTTGCCCTTCTTGCACATACCCAACAACAGATGCAGGAGAAAACAAACATTGTCGCAGCCACTTCTGCTAGCATGGGTCTCAACATTCACAAAGGGAAGAGTAAAATCCTCAAGGTTAATGCCACCAGTATATCACCCATTATGCTTGAAGGAGAAGCCCTTGAGGAGGTGGACAGTTTTGTTTACCTTGGCAGCGTGGTAGATAAGCAAGGTGGTACAGATGCGGACGTCAAAATAAGGATCGGAAAAGCAAGAGCAGCCTTCCAGCAACTCAAAAATGTTTGGGTCTCTAACAACTTAGGCAGCAAGTTAAAAGTAAGGATTTTTAACGCTATGGTAAAACCTGTGCTGCTATATGGAGCCGAGACATGGAGAACAACGGCCGTAAACTTGACCAGAATACAGTCCTTCATCAACAACTGTTTAAGAAGGATTCTCAGAATTCACTGGCCAGACAAAATCAGCAACCAGGAACTGTGGCAGCGGACAAAACAGAAGCCCATTGAGGAAGAGATTCTCCAGAAGCGGTGGAGGTGGATTGGTCATACACTAAGGAAACCTGCTCCTAACACAACAAAGCAAGCCCTGAAATGGAACCCACAGGGTAAGCGGAAAAGAGGCCGTCCAAGAAACACTTGGCGCCGAGAATTGGAGGCAGACATCAAGAGAATTGGCCATGAATGGAATATCCTGGAGAAGCTGGCCCAGGATAGAGTTGCCTGGAGGTCTCTCGTAGGTGGCCTATGCCCTTGGAGGAATCGCAGACGCCGACGATGATCGGTAGATGCCCCTCATGGACGAGAAGGCTCAACAACAAACAACAACATATAAATTACACATTTTAGCCTAAATCGAGTGATATCGGCCATTATTTTGTCTACACCGGGTGCGTTTTTTTTTCATCGTGACCAGCCACTATAAGTAAGCGCATGCGCAGACGACCCGTGCGGATAATATCAGCATTATCCGCACGGCCAAAACCGTGCGAATAATCACTTCGTTTCACATATGTTTTAAGATAAATTAGATCTAATTAATTCTCAGAGATTGAAATCCCCTTTAAGTTCCATAATTAACCAAATAAATATAATTAAATGCTCAAATTGAAACAGCGATAGCATTTCTGTTTTGTGTTAGTTTTCTGCTCATTGCTCAAATGAATTTAAAAGAAAGTCAATTTTTAAAAAGTAATTAACAAGGTAGTTTTAATTTAAATTTGTTACTTTTAAATTACATACCTTATTTTTATCTTTTTCTAAATTCTTTTTTTTTCCTCTCCTACTTTTAAAAGGGTTCTAGATAACTTGATATCAACGAATGCATTGTATGTACCATGACTTTCATTTTGTCTCGCAGCACGTGGACGTATTAGCACATGTGCAGAATTTAATTTTTACAATGACCCTGAGGCAGCACAAGTGGTTCTCAAAGAATTCATTAACATTACTATCCTTCCCTATGAAGTGTGCAGAAGGTTTCATTTACCATGGGTAAGAAAAGTTATACAAGCTGATTAATTTAGGACGTACTTTAGCAAATATAATATTTAGCATAAAGTATTATATTTTATTAGAAATGATTTATTATTATTTTTTTATAAAATTTTCACTTGAAATTTAAGTTATAATGTCAGTCTTTGATGCTTTTTCCCCTCAGGATTTCTTTGACATGTGGACCAATGCAGGCAGCAACGTCTCCAATTTTGTTAGAAGATCCGTCCTGGAATCTGCAAAACCTGGGAGGGCTGCTGGTAGAGAAGGCTATCGTTCGTGCGATGGGTACTGCATGTCGCTGGTGATAGACAGGTCAGTGGTGCTCAGCGCGGAGCCCGTGTATTGTACTGTTGAGCTTTCAGGTCAGCTGACCCGCGGTCAGATGGTTGTCGATTGGGACGGCCTCCTTCAGCAGCCCTGCAATGCGCTTGTGGTTAAAGAGTTGGACATTGAGAAAATTCAGGGATTATTCATGCTTATGGTCAGGCCACAGGCTGCCTCACAGCAGACAGTTAATAACGGCACAGTGTTCTTCAAGACAGAAAATGACAGCAATAACAACAGATGATATTTTACCCCTACAATAACTAGCAATCCGTATTTTTCATCCTCAACATTTCTTACCGTATGCATATAATTTGACATAATTTTTGACATGACAAATACATTTTTTTAAAGGTAAATTTTAATAATTTGTGGTCCCAATTTAATCAAAGTTGGTGTCTAGTAGATATTTTATATTAATTTATTTATTATCATGTCTGTCTGATTAAATTCACCGCTTGTATGCTCTTTGTTTTGAACTTGGCTGGGGGGTCTGAGACTCATCCATGAATGTAATGTTCCTGTGAAGTTAATACAAGAGATTGAAGGCAAAAACACCCCAGTTACAAAGTTAACCAGGCTTTTCTGGCATGACTTTTGTGCTCTGCGACCAGTAGCGTAGCTAGGGATTTGGGGGCCCGGACTCTTTTGTGGGCCCTGCATTTTGACATTCGACATCATGACATGAGATAAGGGACACTCCTTTGGGAGCCCCCCTCAATTTGGACTGCCCGCTCCCCCTCCCCTACCTACGCCACTGTCTGCGGCTACCAATTTTTTGGCTTTACGTTGCAAAGAGCCATTTTAAACTGCTACTTGCAGATTCTTCCCATATTTTTAGGATTTTGTTGAACGCCGTTAGGTTGCCTTTATTTTCACCTGAATTCTCACAAGATTTCAAAGCAACATTTTTCAATGGAATGCAACAAGCCTTGTACTTAAAAACACATTTCTTGAAGAACTATAATTGTAATGCAAAAATTAAATCCTATACTTCAGTTAGAGAAAAATACAAATTATTGATCTTTAGAGAAAAAACCCCAATGATGTGGTTAGTAAATGACATTCCAAAAAGGGGGATAGTTAAGGGGTGGAGGGGGGTGGGGTGACAATTTTCCCTTTCAATTTTTAAACATGTTTTGCTGAGAATGTCCTGTAAAATTTAGTTGTAGTCCATTTGTCATGATCAAATCTTAACATCAGATACAAGGGAAAATGCAATCTACACTTTTGATATTTGATATATATCTTTGTGTAATCTGGCACAATTAATTGATCATTTTCCTAGTTTTATTTTGCTTTTCGGGTCTGTACGGTTTGAAAGGATAATTGTTCTTTTTTACTGCAATCAAAGTCAGGCTCCTGGATATTGTTTACTCGTAGTGGATTAACGTTTAAAGTCCCAGAAGGTTTTCTGTAAACTTTCGCCTTTGTCCCGTAAGGATTTCCCGTTTATTGCAATCAACTAGTTATGAATTTTTAAAAATTGCGGAAAATGTATTTATATTATTATTGTCATACTGACTTCATCTTTTAGGATAAAAATGGTTATTTTACGTATCCAAAAGACCGTCTTGAGTTTATTACTATTTTTATCTGTAGTTGAGTACTATTATTTTTTTAAAAAAAGTATAGCAAAATCACATCTTCCAAAAAAAAACAACGTAAAAACTACCACAAAACTTCGCGAATCTGGCGATAACACTAGCAAAGGCAACCGCCGCCATTTCCTTAAGTCGACTAAAACTTCTCTCACTAAATGAAGAATTTCTACTTTCTATGATTTCATTACTAAAGAGAATGCTATTGAGGCGCGATTTACTGCGCTTTGGGATTAGAGACAAGGCGCGCATTACCACGCTTTGGGGCATTAAACGTTAAGAGATGATTTTGCTTGTAGAGGATAAAGAGCTAGTTTTGCCAGCTTTGTATTGAAGGCAGCTGGATCTCATGGCATCATTGTGAAATAATAAAACAATATACACTAATAACCTTTTTAAAAAAATATTTGCTATTTCCCAAAATGTACTAAATGTATACATTATTGTCCCCCAAATATATTTCTGAGTTGTTTAAGTCATGTGACCAAAAAAAAATTAAGAAAGGCATGAGGTCATCATATATGCTGATGTATGCCGTCTGTGTAATTTTTTTCTGCTATTTTGCAGATCAGGGGGAAGGTACAAATTTAAATTCAGTATTGGACCATATGCAAAATAAAATGGATTAAGCAGTCTTAGGAAAAACAAAATTCTAGGACCTCTTTTCATGTTATGAACATTCCGCGTTTTTATAGTCGTTCAACTGAGTCAACTCTCAACAAAAATTTAATACTTGGAAGATAATTTTTCAGCTAACATGTTTCTTTTAATAAATTAATTATATTGTTTTATTTTTTTACTATTTATTCACGAAGTTTAAGCTTCACTAGAGATCAGGAAGCTATCCAAAATTAAAATGCAAGGTTTTACATTGATGGGTCAGTAGAGATTGCAGGTGATCTATTGGCTTACTGATGTATAATCCGAGGGACTAACAGACCTTGCAAAAGTCCATGGGATGGGGATGCAGAAGTATTGTTTTGCGTAGAAACTTTTTTGTGCAGGTTAGTAGCAGTTCTAAAGGACATGGTTTTTAGGAAATAATAAAAACAAAATGTATGTTATGTGAGAAGAAGTGTATAGAAATTCATATGAGTCACGAGTGTCTTGACTTACTTTTCCATTTGTGACAAAGTGTTTCGCCGATTTTAGCTTCTGATTTTAAAATCAAATTTTCACATCATGGCATTAAATTTTATTTAAATGGCTTCCTTCCTACTGGCATTTCCAAATTGTTTTTCCTTGCATAATGTTGTTGTTTTTGTTAATAACATGCATGACTCAGCTGCTAGGGATTCATTATGTCTATGTGGTTCAGACAGGAAAGGTTCAGACAAACTAACCAGCTTTTTGTAGTGTGTTGTTTCTCTGGGAGATTAGGATGATGAGAGATGGTGAAATCATGTGTGGCCCAGTCACTTCACTGTGTTATATTTTAGTGGCTGATGCAGTGTGTGTATTTTGACTTTTCAAAAAAAATTTTGCTACACAGATACAAAATGTTATTACTAAAATAAATTAAAATTGAAATTAAACCAAAAAACTTCTATATAAGACTAGTTTAAAGATTGCTAGGTAGAAAATATTTGTTCTTAAAACACACAATGCAATGAGAGTGCAGAAATTATTATTTTTTGAATAGACATCAAACATGCATTAAATTACATTCTATTAAAATCATTTGGGTACTTAAAGGGCTGCTCATCTTCATTTCTGCACAGTCTTACTTTGCATCGCTCATTTTAAGTAACTTTTTATTATCTACTTTTAAGAGCACTTTTAGAAATGTGGGGGGCGGGGGTGTTTTTTGTTGTAAATTCTTTTTATTATTATTTATATACATTGTAATCTATTTTTTATGGGAATTGTTTAAGAACGAATGTATTTGAAGCTGTAAAAGAAAGTTATCTTAGAAAATAATATTAAGTTACCTTGAGTTGATTTAACTGTATGAACTTACAATGTTCTTTGTTTTTGTTGGTTTTTTTTTGCATACATTTTTACATTTGTTTTTTGTATCGAGTGTTAAGCCTCTAATTATCCTTTAAGAAGATAATCTTTTTCTATTTATCTTGTACACATAGTACTAACAGTGCTGAAAATCTTTGTTGGTACTACATTTAGTTAATTTAGTTTCTTTTTATAATTTAACCGATTTTTTAAATTACCTATTACTTTTTTTTTCTTTTAGTTAATTCTACTTTTATGTTATTAATATTTACAATTTTTATATGATTGTTTTAAAATCTAGTTTAGGAATTGCAATAAGAGGATGATTTTGAGCAAACATTCTCTATATCTTTTATATAATCTTTTTTTTCTTTTTTTTTCGCTTTTTTTGTTGTTGTTCATTACTCATCTGTGATGTTATGAATCTAATGTAATTGTTTCTCTTTAAGTTTAAACTCATTATTCAAACTCAACCCCACACATTATTTAAATACATGCCTATCTATGATAAATTCTGTGCATTTAAGATTATACATCCCAAAGTCTTGATTATAATTTAAAAATCCAGTTTGGTTTTCTGAAGTACATGTAATATATTTATTTATGACTTAAGCGTAACAGATTTTGATCAAATAAGATTTTTTTTTAAATTCTTAAGCTATTTATAGCATTTCTGGAAACAAAAATGGGGAAGATATTAGAATTGCTCTTTTCGCCTGTCACCTTATCTAAAATAGCAGTTAAATAATTAATGAGGTTTTTAATGCTTTATACTTAATAAAAATACTCTTTTCTTTAAAGTGATCAAAGGGGATGAAAATATATGTACAAATCTGTAATAGTAATAGCTAGTAGTAGTTTATTATTGATGCAGTTTGCTTCAGAGCCACATTGTGAATGTGTGAAATAATTGCCAACATTTTTATCAAATTTTTTTCGTCAAATTTTTTTTTAAAGATTGCACCACCTTTTTTTTTGTCAATGGTGAAGCCAGTATATTTTTTATTCAATTTCTTCTTTATATCTAGAATCTAATAATTTTATTATTATTAATTTCATTTTTTTAAAATGATTTTAGAATAACCTAATACTGATTTCAGTTTAGCTTTAATACTGTACAGTCATTTGTAGTTAACATGTGCAAGAAGATATAGCATATTTTAAAAAAATGTAATTCAGGCCATTAAATAACTATTCAATTTTTACAAGACATTTAATTAATGATTTATATTATAAATTATAAACTTAATATCCAAAGTTGTTTAAGATTTCATAAATTACATTGATGGAACTGTGTCTTTATGAATGTAACACAATCAGGAGTTTAACTATGGATATAGACTTTGTCATTGCATGTTTTCAGTGATGGATTTAGACTGATAAGGCCCTAAGCTATTTAAGATATAGGGCCCTATGTCAATGCCAGATATGGCAATTGCTCATTCTGACAATTTTTTGAGGGGTCCCCAAGAAAGTGTACACAAATCCGGCACTGCATCTTTTGTAATTGACAAAGTATGTTGATGAATTAATGTCCATTTGCTTCAGTGCAAATTTGATTTATTTATTATTAGGTTCATTTTGTCATCCCCATTCATTACCACCACCTATGCAAAAAAAAGTGGGGGGGGGGATTACTTTTATGAAAATGAATGAACGGAGCAAAGGGCTATACATTTGAGACTAACCTAAACTATTATTAAAATTTGTATTGATGTAACTGGGTTCTATACAAATTTGGTGGCGCTCTTACCTTTAACTTTGTAATTTTTGGAATAGGACTAAGAAATACTGCTGGTATTTCATGAAAAGATGAACTTTTTTGTTTCACTAAGACAGTGCTTTGTATGGTGCATGGTGCTTGATTTAGGAGAGTTTATCACAAATGGATCAATAGCTTTTTGTAAATATATTTATATAAATTGGGTGTGTATGTATGTATTTGCATATGTTAATTATCAAGAGTTTTGTTAACCTCTTGCAGTTCAGTAACAAATTTTTTTAAACATATTTCTTGCTAGCTCTCCAAATATTTCTTCCTCTTCATTGAAAAGCTTTTGAAATCTCCTCGATAAATATTTGTTAGGGTTTGTTTTTTTTAATTTTAAAAATAACATCTCATATCATTTTAGTTTTATTTTAAAAAAATTTTTTAATATATTATTGTATTCTTTCAAATATTATGTCATTTTACTTAAAAATAAACACTGCCATGGCAATCTAATTACATTGTACTTTAATGAGTCGTTTTAGAACTTTGGGACCAGAGATAATAGGTTAGGGAATTCAGTTGCACTGAATGTTTTATTTGTCTTATTGTTGTTTAAAGTTGATTGTACAAATAGCTTCCTGGCTAAGAATAAGAATCTCTCGAATCCAAATGACTTGATAAAAGCCTATGAACAATGTTCCCTTTAAGCTGCGCGGCCTCGCAGATATCTGACCAACGACGCCCAGCCGTTATGAATTACCGCGCAGCAAATTTTGTATAATATTGCCTAAAAAAAGGATGCTGTGCAACTTTGCACACGACCAACGAACCTTAGAGGGAACATTGCCTATGAACCAAATGTCTTGCATGTGACAGTTTTGTTGATCAATTGATTTTTTTTTAAAGACTCCTCTGTTTATGATATATTTATATTTTCTTTCATGCTGTGATTTGTTTTAGGTCTCCAGCTAAAACAATGGTTAGGGTTTGTGGGGATCCAGCATTAACTTAGATTAAATTAATGATTAATTTAAGAGCTGGGAGGCTTTCATTCAATTTTTATAATAATTTTTTTTTCTGACTTTGCTAGAAAAGATTTTTTTAGTTTTAGGGGGAAAAAATATATTGATATGTTGTTAACTGTTTGTTTTCTATTTTTAATCTAGTCGTTAACAGGAGTGTTAGGGTGCCACTGCTGAGGTTTGCATTTAAGGATTAACTCTCCTGTGTAAAAGATAGCAGCGAGTTCGGGCACGCTCGCTTCGTTGGTTTTGTTTTGCTGGTAGTACATTGTTTCATTAATTTTTTAAAAAAATTTTTTTTTGGATGTGGGGTAAATGTGGGGTGTTAAGAGAATAAAATAATATTTTATCTCTGAGTAGGGGAGTGAATTCTCTTGTTTTAGAATATTTTTGCCAAAAAAGCTTATCATCGAGTGGGGAAAGTGTCTGCATTTTTTAAAATAAATATTTCAAACAGGTTATTGTAACTTTTGCTTCTAATTGCCTTTGTCTGAAGAGTGTTTTACCTTGTATTGTATTAACTTATTGCTAAATTCTTATTTTTAATCTGACCTTTTGTGTCAGCTTCATAAAACAGAAGACATCTTGTTAATCCCTATACACCATGATTCAATGCTTTTTTTTATTTTAAGTTCAAGCTTTTCGCCTGGAATGACTGTGAATAATGTAAATATTCCGTGTTCAATGTTGTCCACTTCATTAGGGATGAGAATCCATCTTGTTACTCTCATTCTGTTTTTGCCCAGATTCTGTAACTCACAAACGGTTTCTTTGTGTGGCAGTTGCAGTCATGTAATGGTCTTGACAGTAAACCTTAAGAAAGGTGTCTGATCTTTAGACCTAAGGCCCCAGGGGCTAACTATAAACGCTACATGTTAGTATGTTTAAAATATCTTAATGCAGGGTTGTGTTCAGTGTTGGAAAATTATGTGCAACTCTTCTTATCTATCTTCTCTATACAGACGCTCCTTCTATGCAGAAGATAATTGCGTCCACAGACCATGACAGATGATCTGTTGGCAGGTGATTCAGCGCTCACAGGCCACGGCTTTGTGGGTTCCACGCATTACCCAGCCGCCTAACTAGTGTTAGGTACCCATTCGGAGCTGGGTGACTCAGGGACGCCCTAGGCTCCGGGAACAAATCCTTGCCTTCACATGGATTCGAACCCGTGACCATCGGTACGCCAGTCGAGCGTGCTGCCACTCGACCACCGCGTCCCCACAACTCCTGCAACTTTGCTTTGGTATGATGCCACACAGTTACAAATCATGCATGCGTTTCTCTTATAATCCCCCTTCCATAATATGTGATGATGGAAAAATTGGGCTCTCCGCTTTGCTGACAAGATCCATCTCCTGAAGTTATTTTTAGACCCTGCCCTCGGCCCATCTTCCCCCCAACACCACCATTCCACCCAGCCTTTCCCCGGCCCTCGTGGGTTAGGATTAGGAGGGTGCAACCCATTTTAAGACTAGTTGAAACTGAATTGTTCTCCCAATCAGGATCTGTGAGACGTTATTGGTGGATTCGTGGAGGTTGTTGGTGAGAGCAACCCAACCTCGTGGAGGTTGTTGGTGAGAGCAACCCAACCTCGTGGAGGTTGTTGGTGAGAGCAACCCAACCTCGTGGAGGTTGTTGGTGAGAGCAACCCAACCGGGAATAGATCAATCGTTGTTGTTTTTGTTTTTTCCCTTCCTTTTTGTTTCTTTGCTACTGTTCAGCTTGCGTTCCATTTACTTTGGTCAATGTGTGCTAGGTGTTTGTGTCGTCCACTATGGTCAATGTATGCTAGGTGTTTGTGTCGTCTCGGCCAGGACTTGTGTGCGTGGGTATGAGGTCATGAAAAGCTGCGTCACAAACTGTTGCCATTATTTTGTTATTATTGCCTGTATTTCTGTGATAATGCAATAAAATACTGACTTTTCATTTCATCTTGTTTCCTTGTTTGTTTGTTTTGGTTTTTTAAATATGTTTTAATTTAAGCCGCAAAAAAAAATCACTAAAGACTAAAGGATTAGAGAGTTCTCAAAAATAAAAGATCCGTTACCTTTCTCGGCCTCCGAGCTATGGCACTCAGGGCTACTCACAGCTGTTGACATAGTGAATAAGTTAAGTGTACAGAAACCATTGTCTGAGCTCGATCTCCACAACCCACACACACAAACATACCCGGTTCCGCCACTGATCCCACACTTGTTCCGGAACTTTCTCCCAAACCTTATCTGTTAACGCACCATAAATCCCGGCTCTCTTTAATTGTGTACCGGGGGTCTGACGTCTGATAGTAAATACCCTCACCTCACCCTCGGGCCCCCTTTGATCACGAGAGAGTGAAACCCTAGCCGAGACCTTGTGGGGGGGGGCGTAACCGGTCTTGATCGTGTGTTATGAACCGTTGTCAGTGACATGGACCGTTGGAATAAACCAATGTTTCGGGAGGAGGGGGGGGGTATATAAGAACTTGCCTCTTGTCAACAGGACCCAGTAATATGTATGGGACAAGAATATGGCACTTTCAGGTAAGGGCTGCCCATTAGTTAATATGTCGAAACAAGAGTAAAGGTGGGGAAATTGTTAACTAGGAAATGGGGGGGGGGTGAATAATAGTCTTAACAAGTGTACGATATATAATAAATAATTATATATATGTAATTGACTAAGGAAGCCTACTATAGCAACGTATTTGGACACAGCTATGGAAACTTACTATAAAACGTATTTGGACACGACTAGGGACGTGGAATATGATAGGCACAGCGTGAGGTTTAATTACCTGTGCTTGATGATAATGTCCTAGCTGTAGCGGTACACCCCCCCCACCCACCCACCTCTTACCCTTGTCCCTATGCCGGACCGTCCTTTCGATTGGTGTGTGTTTGGCAGAAGGTGAGGAGTCGAGACCTGGTCATAAGGGATCCCATTGGGGAGGAATTTAATATCAAACTTACTGGAATTTTAATTTTATATACGGTGAGTTTTCTTTTAGAAGTATCGTTTTATTCTATGTCTATATATTTAATAGTAGATATGTTTTAAGATATATTTACATATTGACACATATTCAAGATATTGCCCTTTGATAAATTATAGAAAGGAGTGCACCATGAATATCATTATTAGCATTAAATGTTTTATTTGGAATCGAAGTACATGTAATTAATTTGTTTTAACGAACATGGAAGTTTTTGCTGATGTTTTTTTTAATTTTTTAAAATAAATTTCACTAGCTGAGACGCTACGAGACATGGGCTGTGGAAACAATTATTTAATTTATTGTACAAACATATTCATTTTCTTCCGGACTAATACCAAAATGGTCAAATCTAGCTGTGCATTTACTACAGGCGCTGAATTCTGTTATTTTACACACCATCAGAGGCGTGATTAGGAGGGGCAGAGGGGGGTTCCGCCCCCGGCACCTATTGGTCTAGTTTTATCAATTGGTGGCTGGTGGTATTTTCCGACAGCAAATTTGATTTGTTTTTTTTTCTTTTGGAATTTCGTTCAAGACCGGACGGCACTAACCCTATTTTAGTACATGTATACACTGACCTTTACTCCGACAATTCGCGTTGTTTACATTACTCAGGTGATATATTCTTTTCAGAGTTTGAACACTTACCTCCGTCTTTTTCTAAAGTTCCACTCCATGCTCATTGTCTCAGACATCTCAACTGAAAGATGGCGGCCGAACGTTTGACACAGAAAGCTCTAGAACAACACGACAAGGTCCACCCCAAACTTCTGTCCAGCAAGGAGAGGGTAAGGCAATTCCAACTATCCACGCAAAATACTCATTATAAGAATAGTAAGATGACGTATATTTTAGTCAGACGCGAGAAGTGTCGTAACACTCTAAGGTGGCGTGTAGGAAAGGGGGGGGGGTGGGGGGCCTCGTGCATATAGAGGAGCCATCAACATTATCATATATACTTTTTTTTATTTGTCATAGGAAATTTTTTTTTAAATTCATTGTTAAGTAATTAAATGTAGATAATAGTTTCAATAAAATTATAATTATTTATTTATTATTCTTATTGTGCTAACGTTTCAATTTACTTCTAATCTTCTATACTATAACGCGCTTTCCAAAACTTATATAATTATTATTGTAATCTTAATCACTTTTGTGAGAGACTAAATTACATTTCAACAGTCACTACGGTGCCCCATAAGTACTCAGGGGACCTAAACAATCATAAATCAATAACTAGCGCGCTAGGTTATCTATTCTTTGGTTCACCGACAAAACGGCCCCTTTAAATTTTAAAAGAAATAGTACCCCCAGAAACGCCATAATTTTAAAAAATATACTTGAATTCAATTTTAATATCTTATTAAAATTTAACTTCGAATGAGATGTGTGAAAATGTGTACATTCGTTCATTCATTAATTGTGTCGAGATCATCCTTCAAATTTCATTCGTTTATGCATCCATCCAAATTTCCACAATGACGTCAACGCTGCACAGTAGTGAGAGTAGGTGTGGGGATGGTGAGCAGAGCACAGCGTATATGGCGGATTAAAGGGGGGGGGGCTGAACGGACTAAAGCCAGGGGCCCCCGATGATAGGCCTCCAAATTTAGTATAATGTATAATAAAGGTGGACAAATGTTTGCATGAATCCCTAAAAATATCAGAAATTAAATAAATTAATAAAAGCTTATCTATTAATCTGATCGCTATTCGGACCCGATAGCCTCAGTATCGAATAACTTGATTTAATTGGCTCAATAAGAGAAAATATTAATGTATACTATTTATATCTTTTAAATTATAATTGTCTGGATCTTGTAGCAACGTGTTAGCATGTAGCGTAAGCGTAGCGGGTTCGATTCCCAGCAGGGGCATATATTTGTTTTTCATTTGTCTTTCTTTTTTTTATTTTAAATGTATTATTTTACACTCAATTTTAGTTTCCCGGCAAACAGTTATTTCTTTGTTAGGTTTTTTGATGAATCCGATCTCGGAGTACATACAAATTATGAACAAGGAACCAATGGACTATTTAGTTACACTTACAAGTTACAGTACTTATATTAGCTGCTAGCAATCATTTTATTTAAAGGGTTTAAAGGGACGCTAGCTGGATAGGGCCCCAGTTTGAATTGCAGCCAGGGGCCCTGTGCAGTCTTAATCCGCCCCTGGTGAATGGAGTCGTAAAAAAATAAATACAAAAGGTTTCTGCTTTGTGGAACGTTATGACCAAGCTGTCGTGTGTGTGTGTGTGTGGGGGGGGGGTGTTAGGGTAAAAAAAAAGGGGGGGGGGCTGCAATTAGTCTATTGTTGCTGCATCTTCAACAACACATTGGTGGTGGGGTGGGGGAGGCGCTTGGTTAGCTCGGGTGGTTTAGGGGCTCAAGAGTTGTCATTGAATGCAAAAATAATTTTTAAAATTTCAGTTCTTTACATAGAACCGATAGATTTCAATTTTTTTTTCCCTTTAATTTTTAATAGTATAAATTTGACAGTCTCCCAAACGGTTTGGAGTTGGAGACGTAATAAAACAAGATCCAGTTATGTGAGGAAATTTCAAGAAACCAAGAAAAGTATTGCTACTAGTTGATTGCTACCTGCTCTTAACTCTGTATATATTTATGTCCCTGGGCAATTCTTTTTCAGACTCACACATGTAGCCGGGACGAGCTCAGCAACACTCTCAAGGGCAGGTCGAGAATTTTCAGCAGGACCAACTCAACGAGATCCCTCCCCAACCATGACGGGACGGCCAGCTCAGTAGACAGGTTGAACTCGTCCAGACATTCCCTGGTGACGCCGCGTCCGAGGGCTGGGCTCTCCGTTTTCAGGATTGTCGCAGCCGCCAGGGCCTGGAAGAGAATGTCTCAGCGAAAACAGGAAATTCCTGTGAAGCCGGAAATCACATTGGAGAATACGTTCAGGTTAGGCCCCCAACCCGAGGAGACTTTCAGGTCGGAGAGAGTTCAGGCTGTCCTTGGCGATGTGCTTAGGCGATATCTGAGACATTTCAAATACTCCCCCGACGGCTCGAAGCAAATGTGCCTCGCGATATCCTCAGAAATCAAATCCAGAGTGAAAGGTTTGGGGTTCCCTCGGTACAAGATTGTATGTCAGGTCATCATTTTCCAAAACAAGGGACAAGGGTCAGAAATTGGCAGCAGGTGTATCTGGAGTCCCGGAACTGATTCTTTTGCGTCAGACACTTTCAAGAACGGACAGTTTGTGTGTGTAGCTAATGTGCACGCAGTGTATTTTGAATAGTTTCATCAAATCGGATTTTCTGTTTCATTAAAATTCACAACTGCATTACGCATTCTTTTGTGTACACTTTTACAAAATTTTTACTATTGCATTAAAAATTATAAATTATATGTGCTTATGCGTATGAGTAAACTTTGTTCTCTCCGACTTGTGTGTATTGCATTTACCAAATTATTCTAATTTAATAAAGATTTGTCAAAGCTCCCGATTCATAAAAATAAAATGCAATAGTTACCTTTATTGATAATTCATGTTTATAATGGTATATTATTAATTATTATTAGCAATAATATTAGAGTTAGCGGTTGGGGAGGCAATTGTAAAAGTAAAACTGGAAAGGTTTCTCTCCCTCCAAATCTTTGTTGGCATCGGGATCTCACATTTCTCAAAGGGTGTACACATGATAATCGAATAGAATCACTAGCCACTTCAGAGTATGATATTGAAAAAAGACTATAAAATTATGATAAACACCATAACTATTTAAATTATCCATGTTAATGATTTTTTGTATAAAGGTAAACATGTATACGGACGTTCCTTCTATACAGAAGTTTATCGTGTCCTGCGCTTATCTAGGTTAGACAAATTTCATTTTTTAAAACACAACCTCAGTTAAGAAAGTTCCATAACAAGTTCCTGTAACGATGATTCAGTTTTCCCCGACAACTTTTAACACAGCGACACCGTTGCTTAAAAAACCAACATAATAAATCATTTAAGTTTATCAGTTTATGGTAGAAGACTAGTTGCATTAATTGTGAAATTTTGTAACATTAAATTCTCTGTAAGTAGTGTAAGATATGCTCATGTTTTGAATGCTTCCAAGGCACAACACTTTCACTTACTACAGTAGTTACATAATTGGCACCAACATTTTTTTTTCAATGTTAATTTTATACATAATACCAATAAAGACCACAAGGGAAGAAACGGCTATGTGACATTTTAAATTTTTTAAAAAATGTAATTATCCCCTGTATCTGATAGAGGATGAAATATAGAATGCTCTGAATGAGGTTTTATGAAAAAAGTATGCCTCTGATCCTATTAAATTAAAAATTCAAATCTATTTCGTTAATTTATAACAAATCTGTATAATTTTGAACTTTAAAACTTGAATATCTCAAAACTACAAAAATGTGACATAGCCGTTTCTTCCCTTGAGCTCTTCAAGTGTCTTTTGAATCCAAGTCATCTATTTTTGTTAAAAAGAATAATTGTTAGTTAAATACCTTAATTTCCATTAGAGTTAGGGTTATAGTTGTTACTTTCTATTTCAATAGATTTCTTTCTTTCATTCTCATGTCATCACTAATACTGCCTAAACATTTCCTGACATTCAAAATTAATTTAGTCTCTACACAAGACTTGCACAGACAATAACAGCAAATAATATATAACAAATTACTTTATTCACATAAATAACTTAGTGAGGGCGGGGAAAAAAATAAAACCTTTTCTATTTAAGAAGTAACAGTTTATTATTTGCATGTATATAAAAGTGGTACACAGCGCATAATGTGTATGAATAAGAAGACTAGGAAATTATTCTCCAGTCAATAGAGTTACAATGCATAATCTGGAAAACTTCTTTAAAAAGCTCCTAAGGTGATAATGAGTTTGACCAAATGGTTTACTTCAAAAGCGTTGTAGTTATAACCCACTAAGGGAATAATATATTTTTTTCATTTTAATTAGTGATTTATAAATCAAGGATCCCAGAGACATGCATAAAATATCCAGCAGATTTTGGCTGCTTTTTATTTAAATTGTGACAGTGACAATAGTTATATTAACTTTTAGCTTGAAAACCAAACAATACTTTACATTGAGAGTTATGTCTTCACCCCTTAAGCACTGGCAGCAAGTAAGTGCCTTCTCAAAAGTTTAAATTTCATAAGTGTGTATTATTATAATTATATACAGTAAATTTTTCCCAAAACAAAAAATTTAGAACCAATAAATGTGCTTGAAATTTAATTCTGGATCAAACAGTTATAAAACTGAGAAATCTAATAATTATACAAGATCAGAGTCCTTAACAGAACTTTGTTTACAAAGAGATCATACGCATTAGAAATATTTTACTTTCATCAGGACATTTATTATCAGATTTTTTAAAAAAATTCCCTTTATTTTGTTCTAACTCATCTCCAAAAAATATTTTATAAAACATTTCAGTATGGTATTAATTATAAATAAGATACCGTATTGAGCATTAATTTAATAAATAACTAATGATATAGCAAATAAAATTTTTCACCCACTGACAAAATTAATTTTAATATCTAAAATGATAAGTTATTAATTAATCGAGGAAAATATGACATTACCATAACAAATAGAAAGCTTTTAAGAGCACACTCTATTGATGATGGACTTATGAAAATTTTAATACAATACTAGGAATACCTTCAAATTTAATTTAAATCATTCAAAACAATCATCATATTTTTCTTAAGAACTATGTGATAAAACTGATGCATCAAAGAACATTTCTAAAATTTCTAAGTTGCAACTAAAGAAAAGATGCATGTTCAAATTAAATGTATTTAATTACTTTATGAAGGAAGTTCAAATAAAAAAAAATGGAGGGACACCGTTAAAGTTCTACTTTAAAAATGCTGATTTAGTTTTAATTTCAAAGGTTATCAATATAGATCTTCACATATTTTCAACATATAAGACTGCATAGAGATTTTTAAAAATAATTAACTGAAATATTACACAAACACTAAAAGTAATATTTTGATTTGTGAATACATATATATATATATATAGATATTTTTATATATATATAGAGAGATATTTTTTTAGTGAAAACTGCAGTCTGGAAACTTGCAGCAATTTTTTTCATAGTATTTAGGTAAGTATAATTATGTTTGAAAATTAATAAAACAGTTTCGTATTTTATCTCCCCCCCCCCAAAAAAAAGGAAAACAAAGGGGAAACAAAACTTAATGTACATTGTAAACATGGGTATTTACTGACAAACATGCCCCTCCAAAAAATATTTCCCTACTGTCTGACATCTTCCAAAAGCTTCAGCACACCTGAAAATGAAAGGAAAAAAAAATATTTACCTTTGATCTGGTGTTTAGTTTTAAAAAATAAATGTTCCCTTTGATTTAGGGACATAAGCTCAAAACTCACACCCACACAAAGAGACACTGGTTAAATATTTTAAATTTTTTTTAATGTGTTACATAAGTCACACCTTTGCTCCCTAATTTGAGTTTTAAAAAATGAGCATTTCAGAAAAAAATTATCATTATAAGAATAAAATAAACTAAGCCAGATAAAAAAAGAAACAAAGCCTGTTCATAGTTAAGTACAAACATTTCATATAAAAAAACTTACCTACTAAAAGACTTATTTAGTTACGCCTTAGCTTTTCCAAAACAGCGTTACTGGAAACTTCTTCAAAGCAACTTCCCTCTATGACATTCTTGCTGACAGACAGACATGACTTGAGGGCATTGAAGGAAGAGGCACAAAGCATCTTTTGCTTTATTGGTGAAGTCTCTGGATGCCTATTAAAAAAAAAGAAAAAGTAAATATATTGTAGCAGCTTTTCCAGAAGTAAAAAGAAAATGCTCTTAATTAGGAATTTTTTCAACTCCAGTGCATTCTCTGTGTAATATTTCTTAACCCTTTATGGGGCAAAGTGTCTGTGAAAATACGGATGTCATGTCATTATATTTTTTGTTTAATTAGGATATGAATGTTTTAAATTGAATGCATTTATAAATATGTTACTATTTTTATTAACAGTGCTGTGAGCCCAGCTGCTAGCTGGGGTACTGCGCTATACAAGTTCTCAAATTATTATTTTAATTGTTTCAAAAAAATTCTTTTTGTTTCCTTAGTTTATTTAAATCTTAAATAATAAAAGCAACTCTCAGACACTCAGACATTCACAGTACTACTTGTATCTAGTAGCAATGTTCCCTCTAAGTTCCCTTGGTCAGTATGTAAATTAAAAAATCTGTGTGCAAAGATGCACATCATCCTTTTTAGGTCCTATATTTTACACCCAGCTAAAACATTATATCATTCTTATCAAAATTAGATGCAATATAATTTTAAGCTGCTGCGCAATGTCTGTCGGATATCTGCGTGGCCACGCAGCTTATAGGGAACATTGTCTAGTAGTGAAGCAATTGACACCATGACTAGTATTTAGTAGTAATAATTCTTATCTAATTAACTATTTTATGTATAATGAATAAATTACGTCCATTAATTACTTGTTTTAATTTGTGATAAAAATATCATGGCAATTAATTTAATCAGATTCTTTTTATTTAAGCTAATTTAACTAAATATAATAAATTATGTAGGAGTTGATTTACAATTTATGAATTCCATTTTTTAAAATCACACTAATCTTTCATACATTTATTGATATAGGTATCAATATAACATTTTATTGGATATATATTTAATTAAAATGCAAATAATTTTCTCTCCGAATTTTCCCCTCAACTTTCTGTTAAACATATCCTCAAATAAAAACTCTTACTGTGAAGATATTTTTTGTCAGAACTATTGGTCTTTCTATTTATTTGTCTCCTGAAAATTTGGTGATCAACTTTTAAAGAAAAAACAGGGTGTGGGGAAAAGAATAAGTATAAGTAAGACACAAAATTTAAAAGATTATTAGGACTAATCCTGTTAAATCTGGAGTGGTTAACTTCAATTTGTCTGTATTAGCATAATTAGCACAAGTTCATTTTATGATTTATAAAATCTTTAAACAACCCGTAAAATTTAATTTAAATATCCGGCGAGTTGACAATACAAAATAAATGACATTTTTAAAAAAACATCTTCTCTGTTCTTTGGTTTGGTTTACCTTTTCTTTAATACGGTAGTGGGAGGGCGTAAAAAGTTATTTGTAACTTACTTTTGTGGCTTTTGATAACTTAAGAAAAAATACTGTCTGCCGCTAAAAGATGCGGACAGGTCTTTTTTTAAAAAATGGTTAACCAGTCCTCAGAAAAGATCGGTTTTAAAAACCTTACATGTTTATATTAAACTTCACTATCATTTCATAGTTTGACTTCTGTACTTTACCTAGATAAGTGAAATTATGGATTTTTAAATTAATTTTTTTAATACATTACAGATGCTTCTTCTCTATAGGGTCCTAAAATTTTTATTAGAATGTCCAGACCATGCTTGCCTATTTAGCAAATGAAGCAGCATCCACAGGACACGGCTACGATATTGTGTTGCACAGTGCCAACCCCATTATTTACCCCCAACTAATTGCAGGTGCCCATGGAAGCTGGGTGGACTCAAGGACTACAAAGCCCTCAGAACAAATACTTGCCTTTACATAGACTAGGTACTTTGACAGAAAATGTAAATGTGGTCCAGTAGGCTTGAATAATATATCATTTTAAAGGGCTTGCTAAGACCTTTTCAAAAACACTTGTTTTGTCTTTCCATCTTTTATAGAAGTGAAGTTATGATTTTTTTGCCCCTTATATAACCTATATAATTTATTCCAAAACTTGTGGCCCAAATTTCAAAATTCTGCACTCTTTCCCTCACAACTTTTTTTAATTTTAGAGATATTGGGTATCAAATTTTCAGGAGACATTCACAATCCAATATACTAAACAATGAATAAGAAAAGTTTAAAGTAAATCAAGATTTTGAATTTTTAAATAAATATATTCAAAGGCATATTGAAAAAATCATGTTGAAAATTATTACAAAAATACAAATCAGTTCAAACATTTGCATGTCTATTGATATTGTATTTTAACTGAATATATGGTACAATTAAATCAATAAATATATTAAAATGTTTGAAGGGTAAGTACAATGTATTTGACTTTAAAAATAACATTTAATGCAAATTATTAAAAATTATTTGTTAAAATATACCACACCGACTAAGTTTGATTAATAAAATATGAAATTAAATTCAACAAGCATTTATAGATTTCAGTATCTTATTTCATTAAAAGATAATAAAAACATTTTTGTGAGTAAATAACAAGGATTCAAATTTCTCAATATGTAATTCAAATTCATTGTCTTTGTCATCTATTTGTCAGTTGAAAAAATTCCAAGTTCTGCAGTTGATTTTGAAATTATTATCTCTTATAAGCTACTTTGTCATATTATTTAATTTTAATTTTTGAGATTTATTTTCTTTTGATTGATTTTTGTAAAAAATATTTTTTGTCAATTGTCTATGTCAACATCTTTGTAATTGTAAAAAGATGATGGTAAGTAAGCGAGACTTTAAAAAATATACTATTTTAATAATTATTTTACCCTATAAAAACCAGTACATTTGAAATAAAAGGATTACAGCACCATCATTATTATTAATTCTAAGGTAAGTATCTGTTTGGATTTAGTATTAGACAAAACATTTAATTATTAATTATGTTCTTAAATTTAATTTAATAGTAACCATAATAATAATTATAAATAAAATACCAGTAATGTAGTATATTAATAATACTATCTAATACTATTTGTATTACACTACATGTATTACATTTAGTACTAGAACACTACTAGTATAAAAATCTAATTGTAATTTGTCCTTTATTAATAAACTTACCCTGAATAGTGATGTAAGTAGCATTAGTACAGAGGGTTATAGTACCATTACTAAGTTTAATAGTTAATAATAGTAATAGGCTAATTAATTTTGAAACTGAATAATCTTTAGTTTTATTAACATATTAGCGTACACCCGTCAAAAATTACGGGTTTTCAGCGGAAATCTATTTTATAAAAATGCACTTTTTTTTAAGGGCACCTACGGTGCCGACCTTTTTCAAAAGCCCAACTAACTTGTCCTTGTTTGATAAATACGAAATATTAAACTTTCTGAAATGTACACAAAGTATGTTTATGATAGGGGTTGCCTATGGCGCCCCCTTTGTTTTTTGATTTTATAATTAACTTTAACCATAATCAAATCCTCTTTTTACATTGATCCCTTTTCTAAAATTAAAATATGAGCGAAAACAATGACGTCATATAATATTTTTTTACAGCGCATCTTTAATTTGCACACCTTTTGATGCATTGGTGCTGTAAATTGGTTTTCCCTGCTTTCTAAAATTATTAGCGTCAGGACTGACTGACAGACACTACTTGACAATTGCAAATTAAATTGTTTAATTACTAATACTATTAGTATTATTATTTTGTGTGTTTTCTTTATGGTCAAATATTACATTACAACTTTAACTAAATGTTTTCATTTAATTATGTAACTATATATATGCATAACAATGTATGAGGGATAAAAAAAATTAATAAGATATGCCATTTCCGACAACCCTTCTTATTTTTGAAGGGGAGATAACTCGATAGACATTGAAATTTCCCTCATTACTTAGAGTTTTGAAACTTTTTTCAGACAAGTCCATTTTTTATGAAATAAAGTTATTCTGATTGGAAAATAAATAACCTACAAATGATATTAATATCAAACTTATGTTCCTAAAGGTTATTGTTCTTACATATTTGTCAAAAGAATTAAATTCCTGCCGATAACACAATAGTAATCCTTTCACAATGGATACCGCGGTGCTCAGAAATGTCAGCAGCACACGTCACCGATGATGAAGCACGCTTTTATTTGAATAAATGTGACGTAAAACGCAAAAAAATAGATAAAACCGCAAGAGTCGAGTCAATGTCGCCATGACAGTTTTTGCGTAAATTTTCCATATGCGCAGAGCGATGCGCGAACGAGTATCGAAGTGCCTACATAGACTTGAACTCACGACTCTCTGTATGTCAGCCAAGCGTGCATGCCACTTGACCACCGAACTTAACTAAATAGAACAATGTCTTAATCTTGAATAGATCTGAATAGGCCTAGTTATATTTAAATATTCTTAACACAGAAATCAAAATTATACAAAGGTTTGATTTTTAAGTTTAGTATATATAATTAAATATAATATATAAAATAATAATTTTCGCTATGATAAGCCTTTAAATATATTTTTTTACAAAATTCAAAATCTTGATATACTTTAAACATTTCTTGTTCATTGTTTTGTAAATTGGATTGTGAATGTCTCCTGAAAATTTGATACCTTTATCTCTAAAATTAAAAAAAGTTGTGAGGGGAAAGAGTACAGATTTTGAAATTTTGGTCACAAGTTTTTTAAAATAAATATAGGTTATATAAGGGGAAAAAAAAACTCCACTTCTATAAAAGATAGAAAGACAAAACAAGTGGTTTTGAAAAGGTCTTAGCAAGCCCTTGAAAATGATATATTATTTAAACCTATTACTATTGGACTACATTTAAATTTTCTGTCCACAGGCCTGCCAACCTGCCAAGAAAAAAAATCTGTAGAGGGGTCCACACGCGGCGATGCGGCACCCCACGGCGCTGGTTTAAGAACTACATACTAAATAAATATAAAGTAATAAGTTAAATCCATTATCTTTTAATTTAAGTGTCTACAGAACACCACAGAATACAGGAAATGTTTACATTGCATTCAGATACACGAGAGAATAACCATGTTTTTCACATATGAACAGAGGCTGCATAGAGTTCAGCTTTCCAGCATTTCCCTAGTGGCCTTTTTGAACTTGAACAGTTCTTTCGTCAATTGAAGTTAGCTTTGCTTTTAGATAAATATTAGTTTTTAGTTAGAAACTTTAGAAAGAGTATCTGAATTAACCGAATTAATGATTGCTCTTGTTTCATTGTAATTTATCTGGAAACATTTCTTTGAATCTGGCATTAAAAAGATAGGTATTAGAAAAATCTTTATTTCTTCCAAAAAGTAGGATGGTAAATAAACTTTCCATCTCATATCTGAATTTCCTATTCCTTCAACAATAATAACAAAGTAATTATTGTTAACAGATGTAGATTCACACTTTTAATTAATTTAATTTACTAAATCAGCAGTTGTAATTTTTGCATTAAACTATTTTTTATTGTTATTGAACCCACCACTTTCAAAAGATAATTAGGTCTGGCACAGATTGCAAATGTTTCGCCACGGCCACGGGCGAGTGTTTTTCCAAATACTGATACTGTTTGGAAAACGAATGTCCCAGTCCCAATGAGCCCAATGACGTCTTTTCTTTATTTGTTTAGTTAGACTAGTCTTAGTACTAGTACAAACACTCTGAAGCTCAGTCACTGGAAAACCGTTTTTAGCAGCGTTCCTTACAAATGTATCCATTTTTTTTTAAAAGTCACAGAACAGCTGAATTTTAAATTTTTATTAGGCTGGTAAAAGGAATAATGTACGATCGGATGGCCAACGAAGAAATAGTTAGATATCGCGGTTCGCTTGGATAACGGAAGTACAGGAAAAAACCTAGGAAGTGGCATTTTCATAATACATCACCGCCATTATTAGTATTAGCTTTTCTTTTTATAATTTTTTCGCATTCGGATTTTTCATGGTGAATTTTTTTTTCGGAAAATCGGGAGATTAAGGGTCTTATCGGGATTTCGTAAGCATGGGTAAAAAATCCGTATAATCCCGAAAAAATCGGGAGGGTTGGCAGGCCTGTGTCCAAGTACCTAAATTTAGGTCCAAATTAATTATTGACTGGAGATGGAATGAGATGGTTTCAAAATTTGGTACTGTTGAAATTAAAGCTTGTTTATATGATTAATACTATTTACAAAAGATTAAGATCAAATAAGCCTCAGAATCAGATTCAGACTGAGACAAGTAGTAGTACTGTAGGAGTGTGAGTCAAGTGAGCGAGTAGGGGGCCTTTAAACTTTTAATTTAAAATGGTCATGAAAAAAAAATGTATACAAATAAAACTACTGAGAATTTAGGAACGCTAAAATCTGACAAACAACCATCATTTTCATTTGAACTTTACATTCTCAACCTTAAAAAAATAGCTAACTGTTAATTAACGTTATGATGACTAACGTTTGAGGCTTCGCAAAAATATTGTTCCACTTCCGGATATCTCCGTGGTAAAATAGACAAGCAATTGGCAGTAGAGCTAGTATGTAGCAAAGGATTAGGTAGGCTGGGGCGTAATGACATTATCAAATTGTACCTACCAGGACACAAGAATCATTTCACTCTTCTTTGTTCCATCTTTATTGACAAACTCAAAGTCGTAGGCAAGGTATCTAACATCACGGGGAGGAAGACCCGAAATTATAGTATCATAATCACTATCTTCTTCGGCGGTAGCACTTTTCTCAACTATGATTTTTTTGGAATCATCTGAGAATTTTAATATACAATATTTGAGTTTTGTTGATTTCGCACTTGTCATAGAAATCTGCTGATAAGTTTCTTTGACTTCGTCGGCGATTTTAATACCAGATGACATGGTTGTTTGGGTTTAGAATATCAAATGTTAACTTCTGTTATGAGAACAGTTAGCCGGCGTGACGGTAGGATGTTCTACTTCCTTTGAAGGTCCCGTGTAAGGAAGATGCGCCCCCTGTCGGTCTTATCGAATAAAACAAATAAATTGGGTTGTATTGTAAAAAGTAACTCAAAAATATTCATATATCTATTTTTTTAAAAATGTAGTAACTTTTAGAACCAGAAATAATTCAAATGACTTCATAGAAATGATTCCCAATTTATATTACTTGCGAAACTAAAACTTTAAACTACAAAATATATATCTATTTTAAGCTTTTCCATAAATGGCTAGCATTACAACTAAGCGAATATTTGATTGGCGGAGTTGATGATATCCTAATAAGGAAGAAAATTCTATGGGTGTTCGCACCAATGATAACTTATAAAAATGCAACATGCACTATTAAGATTTGGCTCCAAGTCTCACCTCATATATACAACGCAGATTAGATAATAATAAAATTACGTGTAGGTAAAAACAATACAACTAAGCATCGCCACCTGATCCTTAAATAAATAAAAATTCATTAAAAATAATGCTTAGATAATATTAAAACATGCGGGTAAAGTAAAGACAATAAATAATCATTTCAATTTAAAGTTAAAGGATTGACATTTCTTAATTAAACAAAATGTAATTACTTAACTATGAAATATCCATAGAGGAGAAATCAGATCAGTCTATTTAATTTTAAAGGTACATCTATAAACAGTAATAAACAGTTATGGGTGAATTAAAATTAGACAATCAACTAAAACAATTTTTTAAATACCCCATTTAGAAAATAATTTTCCTTTTTTTTTCTTTCTTTTTTTTTAATAGTAGAAGTCATTTGATAAAAAAAGCGCGAGGATGTCATGAGCTCAATTTTGTTGTTTTTAAATACCTTATATTAACTTCACCGGCGTCTCTCTCTCTCTCTCTCTCTCTCTCTGTCTGTCTGTCGTCATCTCATCATCTCATGGGTGGGCGGGCGGAAAAACAAAAGTCGAAAATGACCCACTTCCCGTGATCCGATCGAGCTGAAATTTGGCACACGGACCCGTCTAACCTAACAATGCATCGTATCAAAATTTCAGATCGATCGATCGTACCGTAATTAAATTAATGCATTTTTAGTTTATCCTTATATGAGGTATGTAATTCAAATTCACGGTTTGTTATTGTTTTTTCCCACGTGAAATTTTGAGTTGACGCGTTGAGGCGACCCGTCGAAGAGCCGGGGCACTTTTGTTTACATTTTACGTGTCACGCTGAGCTCGGTCAAGCGAATCGGGGACCAGACTTTTCCCCTCTCACCAGGGTTATGAAGCAAACTTGAGTTAAGACAGATTCAGTCTGTAAATGTTTGAAAATAATCAATACTGTTAGTTATGTCTCATATATAAGGGATTTATAGTCAAAAACTTTGTTTTTACGGGTTTGTTTTTTTATTTAAATCCCTTATATTAACTTGCTTTGTAAGTTTAATCGGACATCTGAACCGACTATTTGTTTATAATTCTTTCACGTGCCAGTTCAGTTGACGCCGACCGTCAATGTTCACACCCCCTACCAAGGAGGTTTGATTATAATCAAACCTCCTTTCCCCCTACCGTCCCTGCGCCCGGTTTTAAAACCAGGGGAGATAATTCTGTTGCCGTCTGTAAATGTCGCGTTTAAGCATAATCACTACCTTTAGTTATGTCTCATATATAAGGGATTTATAGTCAAAAACGTTGTTTTTACATTTATTTATTAAATATTTGCATACAGCTGTTTCACTTTATTTTATTTTACTTGACCATTTCATGATCGATGCTTGATGTGAGAATACAATAGTCGTAGTAGACATAATAATAATGCAAGGTAATTGTGATAATTCGTATTTCCATACTGAAATAATCTCTAGCAAAACTTTTTTGTGGGGGGGGGGATTTTTTTTTATAATATTTTTTTTTGGGGGGGGGCACATAATTGAAGTACATTTGGGGGGGGGGTCTTTTATAAATTAAAAAAAATAGTTTTTCTTCTTACTTAAAATTGCTGCATGGGCATGGGCTTCAAATAGCGCTAAGCAATAGTAAACAGTTTTAGCTCAACCGAACATCAAGAAATAGGTACATCGGTGACATTCCTGTGGTACGAAATTAAATGTCATAGTTGATTGTTAAGAGAACGATTAAAAATGCACGAGGAAATGTTTTGTTGAAAGACCTTTTTCCCTTATCGCTTCTCGTTCCAAAATCCGTAAGAGACAGTGAAGATCACAGGTGACCTACTGACCATAGAGTTATATTATCATCGGTGTGGATAAGGGTGCATATTACAGCCAAATTGAAGATCGGGGCATGGGTCAAATTTGAGATGCAACACACAACTAACAAGTGGACAGAGCAAACTAAATAAATGCATATATTTTAATAAAAGAGTTTATAAGCGCTACTATTACTATTATCATTGTGGGACAGCTTTTACCACATTAAAATGTTGACGGGCAATATTTTTATGATCCAGCGCAATGTGGAATATCCAAATATACAAGCATGACTCAATCTGACAATACATATGTTATCATGCCTATAACATTAGCATACAATGACTAATAGAATCCTGGAATATCAATGGTTGGGGCCTTCTTGTAAAAAACTGTTTATTTATAGGCTTTATTTACGATCATCGAACCGGATGATAATTACTAATTTACTATAAATGTTTTATTCTTTACATAAAATATTTTAGAAATAATTAATAATGTTTATTAATTTATTATTATAAAAATAACCTATGTTGTTGTTCGTCCGTTGTAGTCGACGATGACCACTCCCATCATATTAGTCCATGCAGTGCTATGCCGTCACGTGTGTCCTCTGGTGGGCTTATTAGCCCTATTCTTGCTAGAAGTTTGCGTCCACATGTCGAACAAGAGATGGATGGGATCCCTTGAGGAGGGTTTTGTACACAGTCAATAATTGATATATAATTATGAAATTACATGTGTGTGTTTAAGTGTGCGTGTAGCAATGTGTGCGTGTGCGCGCGCACTTGTAGGCTATAGGTATATTGAGTTGTTTAAAAAAATATGTTTTACGATAAATATACTATGAAATGAAACTAGAGACTAGATAACTCTATATTCTATTACTAGGTTCAGTCTATGTTTCGAAATGGGTTGTCGTGATCTCTAATAGCGGTTCTCAAACGTTTTCTGCCAATGCCTGGTTCGGGGGCCGTCCACAAATGACGTCACGCGATTTTAGCCGATTTAGCCCCTCGTCAGAATTTGTCACAAAACTTATACCACCCTCCAAAATGACGTCACAAAGCTATGAAACCCCCCCCCCTCCCCTAAAAAGCCGTATTTACAAATTGAAAATTTTGCTAATTACATTTTTTTGTCATTTAATCATTTAAATATGTATTTAGTGTAAGACTGCACTCTAATATTTTAAAACGGGCGAAGCCATTGAAAACGTCATTAAATAAATGGCAAGCAATCAAATATTTAGGTGGACCTTTTATTTAAAGTTGCGCGTTTTGATGTGACGTCACATTTCTTAAACACCCCTTTCCCCTTCGTCGCAAATGCGTGAACCCCCTCCCCCCCCCTTTAGGCGCGTGGCGTCATTTATGAGCATATGACCTATAAAATATAATATATAGGCCCTGATCGGCTCTCTATACTCTATGGCAGAAGGCAGAAAGGCATACATACACAATGATAATACGCATTTTATCATGTACATGTATTTGAAAAAACTAAATGAAAATACAATGTTTGCATATTTAAATTACACGATCAGGCAGAGCACTGCCATGCAGAGGCGTCACTAGGGTTGGTGTCACCCGGAGCGGTAGCTCATGGTCTCACCCCCTCATGACTTAACCCATAGAACTCCTCCAAGTCTTCCAGTGCAAAATAATGGGAACATACAGAATTTTACATTTTGGTGTCACCCCCCCCCCTGGTGGTGTCACCCGGGGCGGCCCGCCCCCACCGCACTCACTAGTGACGCCACTGCTGCCATGCACACTACTGTTCTGCTAATTTTGGTAAACATTCAATATATTTCAGAACGTTGAAATTGAAACGAATTCCATAGTTTTCTATACCGGTAACTATAAAAAAATAAATCAATTATATGAAGCTCTAAGTCTCAGTTATAAAGGTTTATTTCATTTATTAAAACTATCCGTGTAGCCTACATTTGAAATTGAAAGCAGCACCAAATCTTCAACCTCGTTCCTTCTTCGTCTATTTTCGTACGAAAAGTTTTGTTTGTTTGTTTGTTTTTATTTTTAAAACATTACAGAAGATTATGTGCAGAAGATTATTGCGTCCTACGTTCTTATTAGAACACACAGACCCTGCTGGTTTAAGATTAACTCGTTAGCTAGAATTAGAGTAATCTTATCATGGTTTAAAACACTAATAAGTATTGCCCACAACCAAGGTGTTTCAAGGTTTCGGGAAGAAAAAGAAAAGAAAACATCTTCGGATAAGTTTTTACTAAGTTACAAGTATTGTTTCAAGTGATACAAAGTTAGAATCGCTAGATTTTTAAAAATGCCCAATCAATACACACTTATTACCCAAATGATGTGCCTTGATTAACTGGCGCTCGGGGCGGGCGATATCATAGTTATTTGCTACGCCCTTCCACGGAAAGACTGTATGTTCAGTTAGAAATGATATACCTAAATATAAAGGAAGAAAAAAGTGCCTCTATAAAGTTTGTAAATCCTCTTATCAAATAATATAACTAGTATTAGTATGGGGTGGCGATCTACTTAAGTTTTTTAACAATAATATTTTAATATTTATTTCCCAGCCCTGTCAAGCTATATATTAGTTACATTTACATCCATAATTATGGCTGTTAACGATTAATTTAAATTTAATCGTTAACTTTTGAAAAAGTAATGATTACTTAATCGTTCATTTCGATTAAAACCAAAAATTAAAATTTATGATGTCATAAGTAACACTGGAATGTCTCCTTTATATGTCATCTTTTAACCAACTACGCAAAAAGACAAGTGTGTTGACATTATTTGGTTCAAGTGATGAGCGAGTCTAATTGACAATTAACCAGCCGAGCTGAACAATCATTCATATGGAACTGAGGTAACTGGTATGCACAAAACGGTCTTGACAAGGAATGACATTATCGGATATCGGTGTTCATTAAGTTTCCACCAATGTAGAGGGTTAATGGATTCAGGAACTTTCATCTCCATCTTGTAACGTAGTAATTCATCAGAAGCACTGTCGTCATTTTCTGTCTCTGAGTCAGACTCCATTATTTCCATTAGCTTAATACGCTTTTCATTTGGTTTGATAGGTAGGCGAAGTGTTAGAACCATGGTAGGCAGACGATTTCTCACAATGGATAAAATAAACTTAATCAAAATTTTGAACATTCCCGTCAGTCAATAGTTTAAAACCAAAATGTTCGTGTAATCTTCAGGAAATTTATTATTTATCGGGCGCTATTTTTTTTTAAAAACTCCGACTTCGATTAATCGTTAAAAAATAATTTAATCGTTGAAAAAAACGATTAATCGAGAAATTAATCGTTAATTTCCTCAGCCCTATCCATAATATTTAAATATCTTTGATTTTAAACAAAAGCTAACAAGCACTAGTCGCGCAGGGGTTATTTAAAAAAAAATTATAGATCGTTCCAGAGGAGTCAGCCAGGAAAACCAACAACATTTAAAACTCCAATAAGAATGCAGGACTAGACACTCGAGTCAGAGAAGAGGGTGACTACATTATAGATTCTGATTATAGTTTTGGCTGGTAGTAGCCACGGCCACATCATAAATAGTGCCCCTAAATCTAAAACTGAAACCGGGTTAACTTATTCAAGTTTTATATAAATTATAACAAATTAAGCATTTAAATATTACTAAATTTAAAAGATATAATATATCTCTATATATATAAGACGCATTTGTTGTCTGTCCGTCGTCTGTCTGTTCCCTTATAACTCAAGATCCAGACAACCAAATAACGTGAAATTTGGTACACGTACACAAAATTATACCGGAAAGGTTATTAAACAGGTTTCGTTCCATATATATAAGATACCAGGGGCCGGGGGCCCAAAATGTAGTTTTTCCCTATATGAGCTATATAAAATAAAAATTATTGAAAATTAAGACGTAAAATAATGACGCAAAATAATAAACATTTTGGTGTCGAGATTAACAAGAAGGCGATTATCGCCATAAAATAATTTTTTTGTTGTTGTTGCTTTTGTTGTTGCTTTTGTTGTTGTAGTTGTTGTTTTTTTGTTGTTGATTTGTTGTTGTTGCTGTTGTTGTTGTAGTTGTTGTTTTGTTGTTGTTTTGTTGTTGATGTTTTGTTGATGTTTTGTTGTTGTTTTGTTTTTGTTGTTGTTGCTGTTGTTGTTTTTGTTGTTGCTGCTGTTGCTGTTGCTGTTGTTGCTTTTGTGTTGTTTTTGCTGTTGTTGTTGTTGTCCACATCCCTTGCCCTGCGACGACAATGTCCTTCATGTTGTTGTTGCTTTGTTGTTGTTGCTGTTGTATTTGTTGTTTTGTTGTTGTTGCTTTGTTGTTGTTGCTGTTGTTGTTGTAGTTGTTGTTTTGTTGTTGTTGTTTTGTTGTTGTTTTGTTTTTGTTTTGTTGTTGTTGTTTTGTTTTTGTTGTTTTTTTTTGTTTTTTTTTGTTGTTTTGTTTTTGTTGTTTTGTTGTTTTTGTTGTTTTTGTTGTTGTTTTGTTTTTGTTGTTTTGTTGTTGTTTTTGTTGTTTTTGTTTTGTTGCTGTTGTTGTTAAACCCGGGCGGGAGCCGGGTACTTGCCCCTAGTATTATATATATATCTTTATTATCTCTATACATATAAGACGCATTTGTTGTCTGTCTGTCTGTTCCCTAATAACTCAAGATCCAGACAACCAAATAACGTGAAATTTGGTACACGTACACGAAATTATACCGGAAAGGTTATTAAACAGGTTTCGTTCCATATATATAAGATACTGGGGGCCCAGAATGTAGTTTTTCCTTACATGAGCTATATAAAATAAAAATTATTGAAAATTAAGACGTACAATAATGACGCAAAATAATAAACATTTTGGTGTCGAGATTAACAAGAAGGCGACTATCGCCATAAAATAATTGTTTTGTTGTTGTTATTGCTTTTGTTGTTGTTGCTTTGTTGTTATTACGGTTGTAGTTGTTTTTTTGTTGTTGTTGCAGTTGCTTTTGTGTTGTTTATGCTGTTGTTGTTGTCTATGGCGGATTAAGGGGGGGGGCTGAACGGGCTAAAGCCAGGGGCCCCCGATGATTTAGGGCCCCCAAACTTAGCATATTTTATAATAAATGTGGACAAATGTATACATGAATTGCTGAAAATATGATAAATTAATAAAATATCATCTATTAAAATGATCTCTTTTCCCACACGATAGTCTTAGCAGTCAAAAAACCTGATTTGATAGGCTCAATAACAGAAATTATTAAAGAATATTATATATATTTTTTAAATTGACAACCCTAAATGAGCTCTCGTGGCCGAATGTGAAGTACTAAGGCTTATGGTGCATGCGGTGGCGGGTTCGATCCCCGGGTGGGATGTGAATTTTTTTTCCCATGTGTTTTTTAATTTTATAAATTGTCTTTTACACTCAATTTTAGGTTACCGGCAAAAAGTTATTTCTTCGAAATCGGTTTTTTCATGAATAATCATTTTGGATGAATATTTACAAGTTACAGTGTTATATTAGCTGCTAGCAATCATTTTATCTAAAGGTACACTGGCTGGATAGGGCCCCAGTTTTAATTGCAGCCAGGGGCCCCGTGCAGTCTTAATCCGCCCCTGGTTGTTGTCCACATCCCTTGCCCTGCGACGACAATGTCCTTCATATTGTTGTTGCTGTTGTTGTTGTTGCTTTGTTGTTGTTTTGTTATTGTTTTTTTGTTGTTGTTTTGTTTTTGTTGTTTTTGTTGTTTTGTTGTTTTTGTTGCTGCTGTTGTTAAACCCTGGAAAGCCGGGTACTTCCACCCAGAAAAGTGTCAACTGTTAAGAGTAACAAAGAAAAAGAAACAAATAAATTCAAAATATTACATTCATGGAAAAGAACTGACCCAAACTAAAGATGCAAAATACTCAGGAGTCTTAATAAATGAGAAACTATCATGGAATCCCCATGTCAATGAAGTTATTAAAAAATCAAACAAAACCTTAGGCTTTATAAAAAGGAACTTTAACAAATGTAATAGAGATATAAAACTAAAATGCTACCTCACTTTGGTGAGACCTGCACTAGAATATGCATCTTCTGTATGGGACCCATCCACCAAAGAAAACATTGATAAACTAGAACAAATTCAAAAAAGAGCTGCCAGATTCATTACTGGAGAATATTCGAAACTGACAAGAGTAACACCATTAGTTAAATCATTAAACCTTGAAACACTAGAGGATAGAAGAACCAAGAGCAAAGTAGTAATCATACATAAAGCAATTAATTCTAATTTAGAAATACAACACAAAGATAACTTAATACAACCCTCAGATAGACATAAGGATAAAAACACCTTTCTTATTCCGTATGCAAGAACAAACACATACAAGTTTTCCTTCTTCCCGTCCGGAATTCGGGCGTGGAATGGGTTGCCTGAAGAATCCAGGAAAACCAACACTTTATCAACATTTAAATCTCTAATAAAAATGCAGGACTAAACACAAACCATAGATAAGCGTAGGACGCAATAATCTTCTGTATAGAAGGAGCGTCTGTAAACAGATAAGATATGATAAAACTGGGAAACTACTAAATGCATGAATAATCCGGTTAAATAATTTTTTTTAAAAATAATGATATTTTCTTTCATGACCTAATAAAATTTCTACACAGGGAAGTAAAGTGGGTTAGGGATTTTCACAATGAAAAAAATACACACATACATAAAAGAAGGGAAAAGAAAAAACAACTCTGAGGACACTTTTGGCCCTGTTAGGTGACATAAGAATGTTGCCAGATTGTAACATGAAATTAAAATAAATTTTTAAAAACTGTACAATTCAGTTAATTTCTTTTATAAATTATATAGACATTCACACGTAATTAATTAATTTGATTAAATTTTTAAAAAATCTCTTTAGTAAGTTAATTCAATTTCTTTTTAATCGGAGTTGTTAATTTTTAAATAGAGCATTATTTTTTAAAGTTACAAAACACAATGAGCAGTGGTTAGAAGTAGAAGGCTACTGGAAAGATTTGTTGATGTTGATCATGAGACTGAGTCGTAGCCCATGTCTACAATGTCTACATTGATCATGTTATCTAATTCCACGGGGCGAAACCAGTTATTATTATTGTGTTTGAAGATTTAAGCGTGTACCCAGGAATAGCAAGAGACACACGTTTCGGTGCGCTTTGAATATTAATAATAATGCTATTATTATAACTTAAGGGGGGTTTACAGGCTGGAAACATTTTTCTTTAATTACCTGATTTAAGTAATAATTTTATGTTTTGTGTACTTATGTGGGTTTCAATAGATGAAAAATGTAAATTAAGTTTTTGATGAATTTAATTATGATTATGTAACTTTTTAACCCTATTTTTATAACCATCATAACTCAAAATCCATTGAAGCTACAATGATAAAACTTTGCACTGATGATCTTTATGATATTATAGAGGTTTTCAAGAGAGCGTTTTGAAGTAAACAAAATACTTTTGAAAATATCTTACAGCCTTTGGGGTCATGAAAAATAATGGGACAAATATATAGGATTTAAAATAGTTATATTTTTAAAAAATCATCCCAAAGAGATATAGTCAAAAGCTCTCTTGAGAACCTGGTAAATGATGTTAGCTACATATGTGCCAAATTTGAGCTCTTTATCATTACAAACAAAAATTATACACAATCCACGGTGATGAAAAAATACAAAAACAAATAACGGAGAAAAACCATAAAAACAACTTTGGATCAAGATTTCATTCAAATATTTTATTTAAATTGTTAAAAAACTATCATTTGTAATAATTGCAAATATGGGTAATACATTTTAGAATGTAATGAGGGTAAAAATAATGTGTGAATAAATTTTTATAAATTAATTTCAAGACCCCCCCCCAAATTTTAAATTTAAAAATCATATTATCAATACATAAGCACTATTTAATTTAAGATACAATAATTTTAAGTACATCTTTTAATTGTAATGATAACTAATTATGAGCTGAATATAAGCAAATGTTTTTCATGTCAATAATTAGAATCTGGTTAACAGAGCAGATAATGATAATGTGTTTGAGTGATCATCTGACACAAGAGTTGTGTGTCACATCAGTTTCATCTTAACATACATAATCTCCAACTGCTTCCATGGTCCTAGATGGTATTTGGTTTGTGGTCTTCATACTCAGTACTTTTTCTGCTGTTTGAAAGCCAGTCTCATCATCATACTGTCTCCAACAGGGGAACATTGCTGAAGAAATTTATGAGAAATATAAACTTTACAGCAAAATGAATGGTTACCTAAATTATCGTATCATTATGTTCATTGTTGTTAATTATCCCTAATATTTCCATATCATTGTTGGTTGAAGTTTACCTGAAAAAATCTTGACATTACATTACAGTTCAGTATAAGTCTAACACCATCTGTCATATCATTATGTTCATTGTTGCTAATTATGCTTAATATTTCCATAGTATTGTTTTAAGTTAAAATTTACCTGACAAAATCTGGACATAACATGGCAGTATGTGTCTAACACCAGGCCAGTCTTCACATCAATCACAAGTTTAGAAGTGCACTCATAGCTTGCAGTAGTATATAACATCATGGTCTGTATAATTTGAGAAATTTACTTGAGCTACTGATTCAAAGTTAGTTTTTCACAATAGTCTTTACATTGTTATTGCCTTAACGTCAACATCATCTCGATGCCCAATATGACTGAATTTGGCTAACCTGTTGTATCCTATGCCAATATATAGAGTGAAACACATATAGGTAGGAGAGCTCTATTCCTTTTGGTGAGCATTTTATGTAAGTAAATGCACAAGAGCTAAGTTAAAATTCCCACAGAAGAATAATTTGCAAACGTGTAGTTCTTGAGAGCCATGGGGGTCCACTGTAAATCAAATTTCATAGCTGTTTCAGCCATGCAACAAGAGAATGTAAACACTGTATATCTACTATGCTGTAGACGGAATTGCTTCTGTTGTGTTTTGAAATAGCCATCACACAAATGTGGCAGTTTTCTTCTCAATACTGAGAGATAGAGGGAATACATAGAAATGCATTTGAAGATAATGACAAATATTTTTGTGCAGTGAAGTGGCAGAGATATTTCGTAGAAGTTGATTGATGATTGTGCTAGTTGTCTCTGGTTGACTAGTTCCATCTTTGAAATTTAAACCATCGATCTGGATATAGGCAGGATTCTTTTCTGCAATCTGAAATGAAAAAATATGTATCAATTACTTGTATGAATTGCAAAATATATTTTTTTTAAATATCACATTGTATTAGTATAACTTATAAATTCATTAATTTTGGTCAAGATAGTTATTTATCAAAGTCAAAGTACTTTATAAATGCTATTTTAATGTCTCAAGCGTACTGCATACGCATGTTATAATAATGTAAAAAACAAAGATCTGTTACGGTTAAGGATTGCTTTACTTTTACTTTATTAAAACTATTTATATAATAAATTAGGCCTATACAATTTTAATTATTTAGTATTATTATTTATAGCCTCATCTTTTTAGTTTTGTAAACAATATCATAGGCATAGGTCATCAGACACTGACACACGAGACAGATACATGATTGACATCATCATACAGTGTCAGTTACATTCTAACTAATAATACTAATAACTAAGTCGTCTAAGTCTACTGACCTAGCCTAATAATAATTACTTAGACTTAGCATATTAATTAATTCCTGATAGGCAAATTGTATACAAATGCATTCCAATGATAAGTTTGCGAGTTATAGTATTTAGTACAGTGTAGTTGACTAAAAATGAAATAGTTTGACCTAGTCCTAGGCCTCGTCCTAAGCCTTGCCGCATGGTTTGGCTACGACTAGCATTAGAGTCTGTTTATGAATGTACTTAGCGTTATCATATAAAAAGTATAAAGAATAGTATAAATATTAGTTATACATACCTTTTATTAGCGTTTATCATCCAAAAACATGAAATAAAACTTGTAATAACGAATCTCTTGAGCCGTTACTACGAAAAACAATGAGACTACAAGAGCGCCGCCATATTGGAAAAATAGGTCACGTGATCGTTTTGACGAATCAGAATGCCCGACCTTCGAAACTTGGCCATCTTGCAGGCATCACAAAGGAAAGGTTTATTTTTAGATTTGTGAGTCATTAGGTTGGGTAGAAAGACCGGGAATCTGTGAACATTTCGATACCAAACAGTCGGGGGTTACGTAACTGGCAGTAGGCTTGCCGAGGCTCTGACCAGACCCATAAAATCGGTTTTTTTTCAAATTTGATGCCTACACACCCCTCTAATTAAATTATTTTTAAAATAATTAGAGTAATCGTAGTCAAATATAACATAACAACATCGATTCATAAGATGTTTTACTAACCAAATGTGTTATAATAAAAATTTGGTGAAAAAATTATTTTTTAAAAATTTCAGCCTGTAAACCCCCCTTAAATAATTTCATTTTTTTCAAAGAAGTCAAGCTTGTCCTGCATGTCTACATTCACATTGTCTAGTAATAAGTACTAGTATCTAGTGTCTAGTGCATTGTCATTGTTCATTGTCTAGTTACTAGTTAGTACTACTACTACTAATAGTAGTATGTAGTGATTATGTAGTATTAACAGTAGCTGGCTAGTAGTACTAGTATTAGACTAGGCCGCAGGCCTATACTATCTACAGTATAATCTATTGAATTGCCATTTAATTTCAATATAATCTGTACTAATATTGTAGTTTGATAAGTTTGGACCAAACTTTGGTATCTAAGACTATCTAAAAATAAAAACACCAATTTCACCTTTCTTGTTTAGAAGGGGAGTTATGATTTTCTTGTTGAATGTTTAAAGCCCCTGCCTTAATCATTGTACACAAACTACTATTACTATAAAAATATATATATTAAAGACTTTTGACCAACTGTACAACGTTTACCATTTTTGCCCCATGCACATTTTGCTTACAATTGTTTTTAAAGGTAATTGCACCAAATGATCTGGAAACATTTTCAAACTACTTTGTTTTGTTTTTAGGACTCAGGTCTCCATTGTGCCACATTAAAACATGTCATAAAAGCTTCTATTACTTTCTTAACAATGTTAATAACAAGATGGGCCAAGGGATACAAAATTCAATGTACATACTGACTAAGCTATAATTAGTCCATTTGATCTCCTACATTCAGTGGGCTTATCCAACAAATATGTGTTATGTACCATGCCCATACTTGTACTTCTCTTATCATAGTTGGGGTTGCCAATTTAAACATGATCTTGTAATGCTAAAAAGTGTTTATTAAGTGTTTACCACCTAGTTTTGTGTGGACTTTAATTGATGCTTTTTATTTGGTACATTTAATCAGCTGTAGAGGCTCATTGCATGCAACTCGGGCAATATGCTGAAGACCATAATTAATAATTTGAGTATTTCGGTACCCCAGCTAGCAGCAGCAGGACTCACCGCCCTTTACATAAAAATAGTAACGCACACATATTTATAAATGCATTCAATATAAAACATTCATATCTTAATTAAACAGCACATAATGACATGGATAGTACACATAAGCTACCATATAATATTAATAGGGCTTATTATTTTCAAAAGTAATTTTTAAAAAATTATTATCGACATAACTTCTCCCAGTTACCTGACTAATTTTAATGCAGATGGACATTGAGTAGCTTGTTTACCACCTCTGGTCTGCAGAATTCCATTTGGGGAAAAGCTGATTTATTCAGCACCCTCAATTACAAACAAGTTTTAAAACTGAAATATTTTTCTAGTAATAACTTAAAAAATGAATGGTTGATATGTCATACCGCACAATACTAATTGTCATGTCTATTCATTCTGTTTCAGATTACTTTATATCACGGGCTAAATATTTATATTTCAAAAACTTTGGCAAAGTAAAGGCTGCTGAGCTTGTGATTTGGTTAAAATGGAGGACACAAGCGATACTTGAGGAAATTTATTTAAAATGATTTAATTTATTTAAACAGCATTAAATCCAAAGGTCGGCATTTTTTTTTGGTGTATAAAGGATAAAAATGTTGGCTTCTAATGGGCAAAACAAAAAGAAAACATTTCACTTGGATGAAACTGATCTTCTATGCAAAAATGGATGCGGCTTCTATGGCAACCCTGCCTGGCAGGGATTTTGTAGTAAATGCTACAGGGAGGTTTACCAAACGGCACGGCAGGCACAGATGCAACACGATGCTGCCAAGGAAGCCTCACAGACGACAGGTGTGATAAAAAAGTAAGCATACGGTTAAGTCACAGAAATCTGAGCTTGTGTTATTTAAGAGAGTGAGTCTATCTGAGTAAACAGTGGTTTAGATTTAATTTTAAAAATAATTTTATTAAAATGCAGAGAAATAATTTGTTGTGTCTTATAAACCCGTTGTTTTTGAGGCCTTGCTTAATGAGAATGGCATTGTTTTTTTGTGTCTCTCCTTAATGAATTATAATTCAACATTTCCTTCAAAATTTGGGGAAAGAGCTATATCCATTAAAATTTGTCCCTATCCAAAATGTTAAGTCAACTCTTAAAAATAAAAAATAAACAGACTTTTAAAGTCCACTTTTCAACACTGCCTGTGATGGGGAAGAACAAAAAATTTCAAGATTGTGAAATTTAGTCATATGACAAAGTCAAATGTTTTAATAATTTTGAACTGTTAAATTTACATAAAATTAAAAAATTCAGCAGGCATCATAATGGTGTCTTTATTCTCTTACAGGGCCACAGGACTTGCCGATGTGAAAGCTTCTTTTTCAAGATTTGAAGAGAAGAAGACCCAGCAGGTCAATAAACGCAGCAACACATTCAAATCATTCCTGAGGAAAACACCAAATAAAGGTACCTTTATTACCATTTTAAAAAAAACAAATCAGCATGACCAAAACAAAAAAACACAGTTAATCCAAAAGAACTTGATGATATTTCCAAATGAAAACAAATACATGTTAATTTTGCGGCAACTTATAGGTTTATTCTGTGTCTAGGAGAAGAAAATCTAGGTTTTAATATGAAAATTGAGAAAAATAAGCCCTCATATCTCATAATGGATTATTAAAATTTGTCCTGTTATTTATATTTGTTAGAAAATCAACCACTTGTTAAAGAGCCTAGGCGAATTAGTGCAGAAAGTCAGAAAATTGGTGGAGAATTTGCTGAGTTTCTGAAGTCCATGAAAAGAAAGCCGGCTGCTGTGGAGATCTCAAAATTGGTGGGTGTTGTGCTTTTTCTTTGAGAACGTTTAACTAATTCTTTCTACAGTACCTGCTTGATTAGTGTTTTATTTTAGCTGTATCATTATTTTCCAAGGACTCATTATGAGATCTTAGATTTACAAGACCTGGATGCACACCTCTTCAGGGCCATGTGCACACCTCTTCAGGGCCATGTGCACACCTCTTCAGGGCCATGTGCACACCTCTTCAGGGCCATGTGCACACCTCTTCAGGGCCATGTGCACACCTCTTCAGGGCCATGTTGACAATGTATAGGCCCAACAGGGGTGGAGGATATGTATATAATAGTTAGATGCCTGCGAGTTAAATGTACATTAATGGGATATTGGATGTGGTTTATTTTTGATTTTAAAAAATTTTAATATGAAGTACGGAAACCACATTTTTTTAACTTGATGTTGAGTGTCTAGATTTTAAAAAAATAATATCTTATAGATTATGCTATCTCTATTTCGTTAAGAGTTTTACTTTTATTCTATTGCCTTTTTCATACACATTTTTAAAAAAAAGATTTTATTTCACCACCAGCAGACCCGTCGTGCATTGCAACGATCTCAGTAAAAAAGAATAAATTTAAGAAACCAATGAGTGGTATGTTTGAAAGACAGTTATGCCAGAAATCTTTGCGGAAGTGTGCAAAAATAAAATTCCAAGTTTCATAGCAAACGGATAAATAAATTAATAATTAAAAAGCTTACAAAAGAAGAAACAATAGTAAGGGCCCCGGCCCCAAAATGAGTGATAATTTAATTTTTTTATTGCCATTGTACTTAAGCTATGTTTCTCAATATCGTGTAAAATTGAATGGGGAATACAATTATTAACGTTCAGTAAAAAAGACATTTGGGGCCCCCAGCTCCGAGGGAATGGACATTAAAAGTTCAGTGCCCTATAGTAATTTAATATAGGCACTTAAGATTTTATATAGTAAGTTTGGTCAAAATCCAGTTTTTTTCTCATTATCTAACGGTTTAACTAATTTTTATATAGCTAATATAAGGGAAAAAACGACATTAAGGGGCCCCCGGGCGCATTTGGTGCAAGATGTCAATTTCAAAAACCTGTTTATTTTAATTCAGTTTCATCATGGATATATTTCTCAAGATCGTTAAAAAGTGAATGGGGAAAAATATCTTAAACCTATACGCAAAAAAGACATTTTGGGCCCCCAGCCCCGAAAGAATGGTCATTAGGAGTTCAGTGCCCTATAGTATTTTAATATTGCCTGTCAAGTTTTTATATACAAAGTTTGGTTAAGATCCATCAATTTAAACAGTAGCTAACGCTTAACCCAATCGCTACTATTGCGACTGAATGCGACATACCCCCCTCGCTACTAATGCGCCCGAATGCGACATGTCGCCTAGTAACGCGCATACATCACGCGACCTCGCGAGAAGCATCGTTACCGTGCGGATAGCTCTCGGCTTTTTAAAAAGTAGAAACATAGCTGATTTCGTTAAAAAAAACGGATGTTTATATCATTTACGGTTCAGAAGCTGTGTGACTTAGAAGTCCGACTCTATTTGGTGAAATTTGAACGTGTGGTTTCTGAATTTTCTTATGCAATGGCCTTTCATGTTGTTGACTCTTTAATTGCTGCTTCAACGTCTAATTATGCAGCAGTTAATAATTCAAACAATGAGGAATCAGATGTTGAAATTAGTGATAGTGATATTGATTATGATTAATACATAATAATTGATTAGAGTGACGCTAACGAGAGTGATGAAGGAGAGCTTGTCACTGAATCTTGGTCAGACAATTTGACCAGTGTTACGGACAAGCTATAAAATTTTAATGAAATTATAGGGGAAATCATTTTCTCCCTATTGACAGCAGTCTCATAGACTACTTCAAGCTTTTCATGAACTCTGCCATGATAGAGTTGTTAGTTGCTGAAACAGATTCAGATACGCTGAAACGCAGCAAACAGTCAAACAGCCAAGGGTGAGAAAGACACCCAGTGGAAGGTTACTAATGAGAACATATATAAATTCCTATAGATCATCATCCTTAGACTCAATTACAAAATTGTATTGGTCAGTGGATAAGATGTTTCTCAAAGTTTCATGAGACAATAAAATAAAACAATAAAAAGTGACAAACAACGGAGGTCGACGTCCAAAAACAGCGATATAAATTTTCAAAAAACACTTTTTCAGATTTATTTTAAATATATTTGTGAATTAAAGTGCATCAACCTATACATTTTTTAAAAGCTCATCCAATTCTCTGTTTTTTGGTGTATGTTTTGTTATTTTAAATGTTCATTTAGGTGTTTAAAAATATTTTAAATTAACATGGGGGTGCAGGTTTTTGAGAGTGGTCTCCCTTTGCTTAGTACTCCAGGGGGTGTTTTGGTTTTTGTGCTTAGTAGCGAATGAGTTAAACTAATTTTTATATAGCTCATATAAGCAAAAAATGACATTATGGGCCCCCGGCGCCCCACGAGTGTTAAATTTAGAAAAAAAAGTTGCCATTTACCATCCCGGGAGCGTACTCAACAGTCTCCAAAATTTCATGACGATTGGGTGAATGGTTTAGTCAGCTATAAAGGACAATCACACACACACACAGACATACTTTATATAGATTGAAACCTTTTGTCATTTAAGCCACGGTCACAAACCACTTATTGATTTCCTCAACCATGCTATGAAAACAACCAGATGGTCTAGCAATAAATGATGTGATACTAATGAAATTACTTTCTCACCTTATGTGGAAAATTTAATTTGAAATCAATAATCGGGTCTATATTTTGAAAAAATCTTCTTTTGTTCTATAGACAACATAGATGAATGACAACACTGTGTGTTATTTAAAGCAAGGGTACTACAACACTAGGCCTGTCAACGGGTACCCGGGACCCGGGTACCCGTTGCCGTGAGATTACCCGGGTAGTAAAATTCCGCCCGGGTACCCGTGAAAATGTGGCTTCAATGTTGAAATAATCCCAAACTTCGGCTCGCATGCGGCTTTTTTTGGTTTAATTTACACCTCGCAAAAAAATTTATTAAATGAAATTTTTTGTTTCAAATATATGCTGTGAAATACATCTAAGTCCCTTTGCATGCACTCTTTCGAATCAGCTGCTCCAAAGTTATGGAACAATACTCCCCAATCAATAAGAGAGTGTGACAACAAAGAAAAATTCAGGACTTTTTTAATTTAAGCGAATTTTTGAAGATCAGAGTGCGACAAGCATGGACAGTAAGCCCTGTAGAAGAAAGCCACCGTCATCCTCATCATAAATTTATCTTGGTGTGATGATTTATTTTTTTTGTTAAAAAAGAAAAAGTGATCTTTCAGTTTTATGTTATTTTATTTTTTCAATTTAAAAAAAGAAGCTTGGCTCATCAGGAAAATGATACATAACAAAAGACTGAATACCAGAATACAAAGTAAAAAGACCCGTGTGCAAAGTTGCTGTGCAGTAATTCTAAAATATTGTGCTGCATTGGTCAGTTATCTGCGCAGCCGCACATCTGAAAAGGAACATCCCCAAGTTGAAACTTAATTGAGGTAGTCAACGGGTCTATATATAGTGCATGTTGGGTGAGGTCGTCAATGGCTCTATATAGTGCATGCTGGGTTGGGCTACAACAATGAATTTTAGAAAGTTTTGTTGACATGATTCATTTTCTCTCTATTTTTGTTTGTTTGTTTAGGTTCGTGGGTTTATTGAACGCATTCAACATAATCAAGAATTGGCCATTGAAGACCAGTCAGAGATGGTGCAGGATTTTTACACAAGTTTGTCAGATAAGCTCAACTGTCTGCCGGTATTTAAAGGTAAACATTTTTATTTTCATTAATCATTCAGCTTAAACAATAGTCTAATTTTAAACTAAACAAATAGAATTAAAGGTAAATTTAAAGAAATCACTCTATCATTCTGACATAAGTATGATTTCTAACTTCAAGAAGACAAAATAACATCTTTCATTGCTTCACTTCAAAGTAAAAGGGCAAATGAAACAAGATGTCCTCAATGGGCAAGAGTCATTTTTGTATAAATTTGAAATAATTTCATTAGAAGTAAATTTGAGTTACAGACACAACATATACAAGTTACAGTTTACAATTTTTCCAAAATACAGAATTAAATTTAAAAAAAAATTTCATCCTGAGTTATATTGAAAAATTACAGAGCCAGTAAATTATTGATTTATTGTCCACTAAAACTTAGCTATAAAAATATTATTATTTGTTTTTTGAATTTAAAAATACAATTGAATTTGAAGCATTCCATGTTATTTCTGTAGGTTTCAGTCCTGATGTCATTGATAAGGTGATGGACTACACAGAGCGCTACATTTTGACACGCCTCTACCCTTCCATATTCTGCCACCCCTCCACCAACGATGAGGAAAGGGACCTGGCCATACAGAACCGCATCCGAAGTCTTCATTGGATAACAGCTGCCCAGCTCGATACGCTCATTAATGAAAATGACCCAGCAATCCGGCATGAATTAGACAGTGCAATAACAGGTAAAATTAGTGTCCATGATAAAGTAAATACTTAATTATGTAATAATGTGTGTGGAAGGCAAATAAGATAAATATAAATTCTAGTATATTTAAATATTAATAATCATGGTAAGTATTAATTAAACTCTCAAAACTGAAAAGAATAATAAACATTTTAAGAAATACTTTTTAAAATTATAGTTTTTATTATTTTTCCCCCCATTTTCAAACACCTATTTGTGTTTTTATACATTCTCAATGCCTTTTTACTACTTTTTTATTTTTCACACGATGATCCTTTTCTTTTTTTTAAAAATAAAGCCCAAACTGAGGACCAGCACCGAGTGAATCATAACATTAATTTTTAAATCCTTTTTTATTTCTGTGTACAGATATCATAGAGCTAGACTCTAAACGAGCCACTCAAGACAAACTGCAGTGTGTGGTCAGCTGCAGCAAGCATATATTTGAGGTCCTGCGTCAGTCCAAGCAAGGTCCGGCCAGCGCCGATGAGTTTCTGCCCGCCCTCATTTACATTGTCCTGAAGGCCAATCCCCCTTTGCTCCAGTCCAACATTCAGTACATCACTAGGTTTGCCAACCCGACGCGCCTTATGAGTGGTGAAGAGGGATATTACTTCACTAATCTGGTGAGGACAGACACAACCCCACCCCATTTTCTTGACCTTATTTTTTGGGGATGAAATTATTACAGTGTCAAATGAATTAATATCATCAAATAATAATGAAAACAATAAATCCGTTACTGTTCCTATTTAAAAGAAATTCATAACAATACACATTAATATTTTTATTAAGTGAATCAGAGCAACTTAAAGAATGTACTTGCATATCATTCGTAAAGCTGCCTCGAATAACTGAAACTTACAATGTTGAACTGGTGACTTGTGACAGCATTAGTACAATTTTTTTTATTAAAAGCTAGTAGCATTTATAAGGTTTTATAGATATTTGTAACCAGAAATACTTTTTAGAGTATCATTTTCCACTAGTGTTAGTTTCATTAAAGGGTTCCTGAAATTAAAGAATGACCTGAAAAGTTGTTTTTTTTTGTTGAGTTTTTAAAAAAATCCCCCAAAATCTTGAAAACCCATTGAATTTTAAAATAATTTATTGAAATTAATTTTTAAATTAAAAAAATGAGATTAAGCATTGATAACGTGGAAAGTTTTTTTTTCTTGCCACCCAGACTGATGGCACTGATATCAGCTTTTACCACTGGCTCACTATCTTTAATTTTTTTTAAGTGTCATGGAATTTTCTCTTTTCGCCTGGATAAAACTGTTAAATTTTAAATTAGATTTGATGTAGAAACCCTATAAAAAGTTGATTTTTATTTCTTGAATTGAAATGAAATTTTTAAAAATAAATGTGTAATTTCTTACTTTTAAAAAATTTCAGTGTTGTGCGGTGTCATTCGTGGAGGGCATTAATGCAGAATCTCTGAACATAAGCCAAACAGACTTTGACAGGTATATGTCAGGGGAAGCTGTCCCACCAGGTTCAGGAAATGAACAGCTCTGCAAAGGCCTGCAGTTAATGTACGAAAATCTCAGAGAGCTTGCCCAGCTACGCCAGCGCCAGGAGAAGGTTATGGCTGAGGCTCTTCAGCTTCAAGCAGACATGAACGAGTTCAAGGAGGACTTCATCCGACAGGTGGACAGAACGAAGGAGAACAATCTTGGATGGTTCGACCCAGGAAGGTCAAGGTGGACCCTGATGCAGAGCTGTCTGGAAATAACAGTAACCTCCCTTCCCCGCTCACTCCTCTGCGTGTTCACCTGGATGGTTCTATTGCTCAACGAGCATGCAACCAAGTTGGGCCTGACTGTGAGGTAGAGGAAATGGCAGTTGATGTCGGCGTGTTAGCGGGTGGGGCTAATGAAGGGGACAATAAAAGTGATATTCATGATATTCTTCTTGGCGACGGCAGGCTGCTGCAGGTCAGTGCACCTGGCCAAGATGGAAATAATGCTCGTCCTGACGAAGGTGTGTGGGAACCAAATGAAGCCGTGTTATCTGGCAATGTGAACATGGAGCAGGGTTCTGATTAAACATATGGTGTTCTTTTATGATGTCCTGTTAAACAATATGTAATTGAAGCAGACTGAAGATTTCTTTTGAATACAGTGCAACAGTTTTTTCCTATGAAGGAAATAATTTTCAAAAGAAAATTACATTATTGTAAACATCATCTTCTCCTTGAGTTCTCCACCATTATACCAATGTTCAATATCAACCAGTCTTTCCAAAATGTTCCTTTCAAAGACATTTTGTTTCATGTAATCTTGATATGACTGATACTTATGGCATAATTTCACTCATTGAGCTAAGAAATAATTTCTTCACATACAGAGTTTTCATAAAATAGTAAAGATTTGATTGAGGCAAAGCAAAGGAATTTTTTTAAAATCTAAATTATTATTTCATCACCTGCATTCTCTCCCTTCTCTGCTTTTTAATTTTTGTTATCACCCCTTTTGACCCAGCAAGGATTTTGTCCTGCCATGTGATCAAACATATGACCATCCTATTTTTATTGTCATGACTAATAATCACATGATCATCATGTGGCTATCTGAGCTAGTTTCAGGTGATATCAATCACCAAAAGATAAGCTGAACTAAAATACTTTTCAAAGAAAATTATTGAGTAATTGTGAAGATTTAAAAAATAAATGACCTTTTAAATTGTTTCTTTTTACCTCTGTTGTCTACTGTCTAAATTGGATAAATTCTTGTTTAAATTTTGAAGTTTGGGAATTTTATTTGTATTCAAATGTACTAATTGTTTAATTTATTTCAGTCACAGACATAATGTACGGTTCTAAAGAATTTCCCTGGGAAAATTATTTTCTATCTGCTTTTTCATGAAATGTAAATAAAAACACTTTGGGGCCGTCCATAAAGTATTTCACGCTCCAGAGGGCGGGAGGGGGTGTAAGAAAGTGTGACAGTTTGTGACATGGGGAGTCCGGCCATGTGTGACGTCACAGTGTTTTATATTAAATTTTCATTATCTTGTTAATAAAAATAAGTTTTCTTTGAAAGTATGTTGTACTTTGTGTGTGTGGTCCGAGATATGTGTCAGTAGGGAGGGGGGGAGTTAAAAATGGTCCAAAATAGCGTGACATACTTTATGGACGGCCCCTTTGCTTTACCAGACATAAATGGTATATCCTTTTTTTTTAGGTTTTTGTTTTTTTTGTGTGTGTAATTCCCACAATTCTTTCTGTAATATGAATTACAATTTTTATTTTGAATATATGTCTCATTTTGTAAAAATTGAAAGGAAATATGTAGTTTAATTCTTAAAATATTTCAATGAAATTTTCACTTCAAGCTTGAAACAATTAAATATTCATTTAAAAGAAGAAAAAAGAAAGAAAATGACCACACTTTCTGTTGCATATGTTTCTTTGAAAATTTAACATAATAGATTTTCAGGATTTTAAAAAGTAATTCTACTTGAGCATGTTTGTGTGAACATATACAGATGTTTTTTAGCTGGGAATGTGCAAAGTATGTTTTTTACCGTCAAATTTGTCAACATAAGAGTGTTGGCAGTTTGAATTTTCATGAGGCTCATACTGTGAGATTATTTTTTAATGTGCCAGCTGGGAGTTTAGTTACAGTGAAAATGTTGTGTTGTAATAGTTGTATAAATGTATTTTTCTTAAAATGGCCAACAGAAAAATCTTACATGCTTCTTATGATCCCTCTTATTTTAGATAAATACTGGGACAAGATAAATTTAATCTTGAAATATAGACAGAACAATTAAAATAAAGCATTCCTTTTTACCAGACAATGCACGGAAAGGAAAAAATATTTATACTGGTATTAAAAAGTGTTCCCAGATCCAATTGTTTACAATCTTCAGCTTTACATTCCGTGTACTTTTCAGTGCATAAGGTGACCTTTGTTTACACAAAAGACTGAGAAAGATTCATTATGCTCAGCGGACACACATTATTCAAATAGTTTTTGGTTTTGCATAGTCTGCTGAAGAATGCAATTGTCCTGTTAATTGTTCAGTCTATTTTTCAAGTCTAAATAAATATTGTTACGCTATTTATTTACTTCCCACACCTTGAATTGCGGTCCCCAAATTTTACCTTATTTTATTTATATTGTCTGATATGCTGCTATGAAATCTAGCTCCTATTGTGCAATTACCTTTACATGTATTTATTATTTTTTAAAAACTCATTAAGCATCTGTATCATCCTACAACTCTGTTTAAATTAATTTTTTCTGTATCTAGATGGGGTTGATATAAGGTTAAATATTAAGTTTGAATATGTTTTGAAAAGTTATAGTCAGGCCCTGATTTTGTCATGTAATGAATGTACACTGTAAATAGGGGCCGTCCATGAAGTACGTCACGCTCCAGAGGGGGGGGAGGGGGTGTAAGAAAGTGTGACAGTTTGTGACAGGGGGAGGGTCCGGCCATGTGTGACGTCACAGTGTTTTATATTAAATTTTCATTATTTTGTTAATAAAAAACATTTTTGTTCGAAAGCGTGACATACTTTAGTGTTTCCAAGATTTGTGACAGGGGGAGATGGGGGTTAAAAAATGGTGTGATGTACTTTATGGACGGCCCCATAGAGTACCTCCTAGCATTTGGTGTATACAGTACAAGTCAGATCTTCTGTCTAACTTTCCATGGGCCTATTTGCTATTGTCAGAAATTGTTATGAGAAAATATTATATTTTTTTGTTTGTGTTTCCAGTCATTTTGATGGAGGTTATCTTAAAATGCAGAGATAAATTTTGATGAGAATTTAAAAAAAATTAATAATAAACATTGTTGTTTGGTCTAAAGTAGTAATAACTGATAAATGAAGGAATCCAGTGACATGGTTGGTGGACACTAAGTTAAATTGGAGTGTGGGGTGATTTTATTTCCTGGAGAAAAATGTTGTATACAGTATTTAATATATGCCACATCAGCTGCATAATGATGCAAAGGCAGTTTCTCCAACATTTTGTATCTAATTAAAAAAATTGAAATTCTGCAGAATATTGTCACTCGTCATTTAGATGTAGAGCTCAAGCAGTGGTATGAGTGTTTCTTCTAACCCAAAGAAGAAGTGACAATATACTTATCGTGTAGAGTGCCACAGGAAATCCTGACTAAATTAGGAAGTTTCTATCTCGAGGTAGTAAAAGTTAAGTCTCACCAACCTCCCCTTTATTCAAATTCGACAAATAAAAAATAACGATCACACCATCTAACAAAAAGCTGAGATATGTTATTGGTATATTTTATTCATTGCACCTCAAAATAAATGAATGGGCTTTAAAAAAAAATCAGAAGGAAAATAGTTTACTTAAAAAAAATTAAAGAGTGAGCCTCTAGTGGAAAGAGAATCTAAACACGTGGTAGCTGCTTCAAATATTTTCTTCGGCTTCAAAGGACAGATCAACAACAATTTTATTAGCTAAGGCAATTTTGCTAAGACTCACCACCCGTTTATTTTGTTATGTAGTAAACACAAAAATAACAAAAATAGAGCAGGTATGTCACAAGTCACAGAGACAATTACATTCTGAGATATATTAATGATGATATAATTAATTAGCAGATAAGTATTTATTTTAAAATGACATGAATTTCAAAGAGCAATAGATGTATTCAAATTACAAGTCTTCTTACATATTATTATTATTATTACTACGTATCAATGCTCTGTGTAGATCAACTCTCACTTGCAACACAACAATTGAGGATATTCTAATCTATTATAAGACTTACTTATACACAACCATAGGAATGAAAATAGCTTCCTGTTCAGTCATGTTTGTCAGATGCATACTGGACATTTTGTGGATAAAAATTATCCTAATTTTTTTAATTATGGCAATATACCTAACTGAAAATTATTACATTAAAAAAATATGTCACAATATAAAGTAATCAAGTTCCCCTTTCAGACCATCCTGGCATATGGGGCAAGTGAAGCAGCGTTCACAAGTTTCTATAGCCACGGCATATGAGGGGATTGTGTGGCTAGCGAAATGCCCAGCCAACTGTTGTCAGGTACACTTCGGAGCTGGGTTGACTCGGGCACGCCATTAAGCCTCGGGCACAAGACCCAGCCTTCACCGAGACTCCAACCCGTGACTCTCGATACAACAGCTGCTTGACCACAGCGCCACTTTTGTCACAATGTGATACATGTCATTTCATTCACAGTTTAAAACTCACACATAACATTTATACAGCAGTACACTGAGTAACAATTTTAAATACATGAATTAACTTCCATAAACATGTCTAATAGGGGATTGGTCTTGAGTATAATTTTCATGGTCTGTTGTGTAAGCATCATTTAAATAAAACAAGACTTAATTACAGTTACTCAATCAAGTTATTATTTTCATTTCTTTCCATTAACACTACTGTAACATAGAAAACATATTTAAGTACAAAGTACAATTAAATTTCTTGTAACTTAAAAGAAAAAGTATATAACCACATTAAAATGAAACTGCAGCATTTCTATTTTGATGATGACCCCCTTTCCAGTCCATGACGTACTATGGGGCAAGTGATGTAGCGTTCACAAGTTTTTAGCCACCACTAACGAGCAGGGGAATGTGTGGCCAGCACAATGCCCCAGGGGCCTTGCCAGTACCTGGACTCGAACCCGCAACTCCGGATCTGCCTCGGATTGATAGCCCAGTGTGCTACCACTTAGACCATCGCGCCATTTCTATTTTGCTATTATCTCTTTAGGGGGTTGGATCAGGGTGATCTGCTGCATCCCTGTTTCAGAATGTGACGGAAAAGAACTTGGCAGCAGTTCAACCAAGTTGCGATTATAAGTTCAATTTTTTTTTGAAGAACTAGAAATTTCAAACTAAATTTTAATGTGGTTATGTGGAGGAAGCTTAACCCTACCAAGGCGAGTTACCGAATATTAGGTAATTAATTTAATTACTATATAACGAGTTACCGAATTCTAGGTTTTTGGGATATCACTTGAAGAAGCACTAAAAATAGCAGCCAATCGTCGTTAAATCTCGCATTTGTTGCATGATTAGTGTTTACAAATGGTTTCTTCTTTGAATAAAGCAGTTACTTAGTGATTACGTTGATTTTGTTGAAAATAACAATGAAAAGATCGGCGAATGAACCGAGCACTTCCACAGGAAAAAGAGGAAGGCCTACACATTTTACACTGCAGCAGGTAATGGCAGCTATAGACGATTCAGAAGGCGATGAAGCAGTTTTGCTTCATCAATATGATTATTCTAGTTCTAGTGACGTTGACATGGATCGTGATCTCGATAGTGATAGGTCAAGTGATGATGATGATGATAGATCCAGAGCTAGACCAACTGTTATGGAAAGAGGGCGTGTCCATCAAACAGATTTTCGTGGTGACAATTTTCCAGATGATGGCTGGACTGCAACCTTTACGGCTCCAACAATAGATTTGAACGCAATACTGGCGTTAGATGGAAGCATTGTTCGACTAAATAAACAAATATTATCTTCTTTTAAAAAATATATAAAAAATAATTTAAAAAAATAAAATAATAAAATTTTAAAAAATATTTTTAAAAAACATTTGCTGCACGGTAACTCTAACTGCTGCGCGGTGTTGGTCGAACGCCTGCGCGGCTAAGCAGCTTAAAGGGAACATTTGTGCAAAGTTGTACAGCATCCATTTTTTAAATAAATATTTTAATAAATTTGATGTGCGGTAACTGTAAACTGTTGTGCGGCGTGAGATATATTCGTTGCAGTGCAGCCGCTCAGCTAAATTGAACATTGGATGGAAGCTAGACCTATTTCCTGCTATATCTAAAAGTTTGAGCTCATTCTGACCACTGGTTTGCATGATACTAGCAATTTCCTAACCCATGTACATTTTCTTTATTTTTGCTGGGGAGGCCAGGTATAGGGGCAAATTAGCTTGGGGAGCTCGGATTTGGTAGGGTTAAGGAAATCACTTTAATCATATCATAAGTTTGCTGATGATGCCATGCCAGTAAGGTTGTCAACGATATGACCAAGTAAGAGTTCATCAACATTTCACTGGCTCCAATTCTCTAACAGTTTTATGATTGAAAAAACATAAATTTATGATTTTCTCACCCTGCATTTGTTATCAGAAGCTGGTTACGAAGTTTTAGACCTTGAAATAATGACTTTTAGGTTCGATTCGCTGCTCAACAGCTTTAAAACATATATAATGAAATGATTCAGATAAGCCAAATCGGCACCTCAAATTCTTTGCATAAATTTCCATTCAAATTCAAAATCTTAGATCCAAGATGTAAGAACTGAATGCGTAAGTTATATAAGCAACATGAATGTCATCTTGTAGAGAATTCAGGTATGGATTTTTTCCCCCACCAACACCAATAATTCAGAGAATAGATTTTAAACAATTACTTTAACAGCAGACTAAAGTCTTGGCAGGCTCGAAACAAAATATATATGGGAATACAAAAATTGAAATTCTAAAAGCCTAATGTAATCCAATTCAACTTTTGTAATTTACTTTAAACTGATTTTTATATTATTCTACTTCAACCTGACCTTTTTCAAAAGAATTTGCTTTGATTACTCAATGTATTTTCAAAAAACGTTACAGAAATATCAATATTAAATAATTATGTAACCGATGTTAATGCATGAACATATTTAAACTACAGTGTACTTAATGATTTACAGATACAATATCATCAATGACAATAAAATAAAAAATGTGGAGGCCAGCTTAAGTTAACTAGATTATTCATCACATCCCTCAAAACATGTAAATGCACTGTTGCAACAGGTTAATATATCATATAGAATAGGACTGTCATAAAGCTTTTAGATAAAATACAAAATACACGGACTGTCGGATTAGTTTAATAATAAAGATCAAATTTATTGTTTTCATTACACAATTTGTTTGTGCATTTAAAAAAATTTTTTTTATGCAACGGGTTACATCATCAATAATTCCGTGCTTAAGTTAAGATTCTGAAAACCACGTCTTTTTATTCTAAAAATGGTTGAATTAACCCTTCACAGTCACTTGACAAAGCAAAGGGAATTAAAACGCTGCCAAATGCAATAGATTTCATTGAAATTTGTTTCCTTATAATATTTAAACGCAATTTAAATATAAATGTATATTCAAACAGCATTTTCCTGTAAGAAACCCTGTAAAAAAATTGTGCAAGTATATTCTCCTTCATAGAATCAAACAATATTGTCCTTGGTGCTTAAACGTATCAGCACATAACATGTAATGTACATATGAATATTAAATAATGAGGAATGCAAAGGGTTAAAAGATTAGCTAATTTATTTCCTCTTCTTGACACTTCTTTTAATGTCTTCTGATGCTGCATTTTTCAGTTTGATCAATATCACAATAAGCATGAGGAAATTAATTAAGTATGTTGAGACACACACAATGCAAAAATCTCTTATGATGTAGAACAGAATATATCCCAGGTAAACAGATCCTATGTTAGCAAAAACACTGAAGACAGTCTGAACCAGCGCTGCTGATGACGAGGGATTCAAAGCTGCAAAATTTTAATGAAGATTATTTGAAAACTTTAAAAGCCTAAATATTTTTTTTGTTTGATATTAGATAAAACTGTTGAGTACTTTTGGAATTTTCAAGAAAACCTTTATGACAGTTGAAAAGTTGCTTCATTATCTAACTTAGTTTGAGATTCTTGACTATTGCTGTTATATGTCACATTGTGATAATTGTCTCAGTATTTATAGTTTAAACTTGTTCAAGTATAAAACTCCGACATTTATTTTAAAATTCTTTTACCATTTAAGTGATCTTTTGCTCTTTGGTTTTTAAAAACAAATTTTACTATTAAATTATTATTTTTATATAGATTATGGAACATGTGTTTGGCAAGGGCAATGTATAACATTGTTTTCAGAAATGATGCTTCCACTAACAAAAAGTTTTGTACTTTTGACTTTATTTACTTACAAGGGATAAATTTCTAAATGTTAATGCTAAATTTATAAAATATTTGTTGCTATGTTTGAATTGAGTGGGCTGGCCATTTGAAAATGTGTCCTTACTAAAAATTAGTGGACTTAATGTTTAGAATTAAACAATTCTATGCTAAAATATATATTTCTTCACTGTTAAAAAAAAATCACTTTATTTACCAAGTGTGGCTTGGAAAGTGTAGTAGGCCATCCCATAAACAGTGTTGGGTTGATTCAAAATACTGGTGTTGGAGAAAATCTTTTCTACCAAGCCAAAACCTTTGGCGTATCTGAAAATTTAAAAAAACCTATCTTGTCATGGTTTCACTTGTCCTGCAATTTGATGTCTAGAAATATGTTTCTCTAATTTAGTGTAATCCCTCCTACCCTAAAGGCTAGTATAGTACCATCCTTACTTAGACCTACCATGGCTTATATTCTTAACTTTTATGGGACCATGACCATGATGGTAAAGTTAAAAGTAAAGCCTTTAACGTTAAAAGGCCCCATTCTCAATTTACAGAATTTATGGTCCTTATCTATTTTGAAAGCAGGGGGCTACCTCTAGTCCATCTTAATGTAATGAATATGAAATAAATGATGAAGACTGATGTTATTGTGATGTTATTAACATCACCATAAACAATCACAAATTTGAGAGAGTTGCAGCCTTCAAGTATCTAGGGGCAACTGTAAATGAGATGAGATGTTACCCCTGAAGGATGAGATAATTTCGGAGGTGAAAGAAAGGTTAACAGCAGGCAACCGCTCCTACTTCAGCTTACAAAAACTTCTGAGAAGCAGAAACCTCTCAAGGGGAACAAAGAAAATAATATACACCACGATTATAAGGCCGGTAGTAACGTACGCTAGTGAGACTTGGACCCTGACCAGAAAGGCAGAGAACCTGCTCAACATTTGGGAGAGGAAATTCCTCTGGAAAATATATGGCCCTGTGATAGAAAATGATATCTGGAGAATTCGTACAAACCAAGAACTATACCATCTGTACAAAGACCCTCCCATCGTCACAAGATTTAAAAAAGGAAGACTACGCTGGGCAGGACATGTTGAAAGGATGCCAGAGTGTAGAGCACCAAAAATTGTTTACAGGCAGAAACCAGGGGGCAGACGACTCACTGGTCGCCCAAGACTGAAGTGGATCGATGAGGTGGAAACAGACCTACAACAGCTGGGAGTTCGGGCATGGAGAAGGAAAGCCATCGATCGATCCCAATGGAAGCATGTGGTGGAGCAGGCCAGGGCCCTACATGGGCTGTAGCGCCACTGATGATGATGATGATGAAAACTGATAATGACTTAAAATAATAACAAGGCTGCAGCTATTCGGACCCGGGTCTGTATGGCATGTTATCGCTATTTGGCCCCGGCGGGTCCCGTTAGATTAAAAGTGTATTGGGACCCAGCGCAGGTCACAGTGTAGTAATAGTATGGCTGGGAATTAAAAATATGTTGTTACTTTCATTGTTTTTGGCCTGTTTTAAAAGGATTTTTACGCTCAAGGAGAAAAATTGAGGAAAAAAAAGTTGAAAAAAGGACATTCAATTAAATGGCAAAAATCGGTAACGAGTGACTAACTATAAAAATATCAATGGGCAGGTCATCCAATCGTATATGATAATTGTGCCGCTCACAAGGTCGCATCGCAGTGGGATGAATGTGAGTCATTTAAATATTATCCAATAACAAAAGGGTTAAAATAAAAATAGTTTTTTTTTAAATTTAAAAAAAGATTCCCCAACTGAAAATCGAACCCTGTACCTCCAGGCTAGCAATCCTTCACACAACCATACAACCAGGAAGGCTTGATGAAAATTGTGCTTTTTAAATTTTTAAAGAAAATATAGTGGGACCTCTTATAACAAGCATAATTCGTTCCAGAGTCTTAGTCGTTAAGCGAAACACTCGTTAAACTAAACAATTTTTCCCATACAAATCAATGTAAAATATGATAATGCGTTCCATGCTGAAAAAATACTCATTAGAAAAATTGTTTTTTAACATTTATTCAAATAAAATTACTTATGAATTGTTACAGAGTGTAACAACTTGGAATACAATTTAGATTTAAAACAAAAGTCTTAAGTAAAAATATGAATTTATTAAAAGTAATCGTAATATTCTTGACACTCTCTTTGAAGCATCCATCTCCTTAATTTTGTTTTTGTTCTTGAGAATAGTGCAGATCATTGATGTTGGCCAATTGTAAGTGCCCGCTAGATTAGCCACGCTCACAACTTGTTCTCGTTTTTCAATGATTTTACGTTTCATTTCAACAGTTATTTTTTCCACTCTTATGATTGTCTTCTTTTGTTTTTCTTTTTCCGAAGACATTTTAGCACAATTTATTACACTTTGCACATAAAAAAATTAAGAATACTACAGTGGGGCCCACTTAACTCGAGCCCGGTTAACTCGTCAGCTCTATTAAGTTGATTTTTTTTTGGAACCGCCAAATTCTCTCTTTATCTTTGCATTTTTTCATCTGTTAATTCGATTTTTTAAAGTCGCAGAGCCCTAATATTTCGAGCACAAAAGAATGCCAAATTTGCAAACTTAACGTCGGTTAGCTCGATCCCCGTCTGTTCGCCTAGCAATGCACTTTGGCATTTTTAGTTCAAAACAGTGTTGACATCTCGCTTTCTTCGAGACTTCCGGCTATTGCGTGATTCTACGAGATTTCAATAAAAATTACCGGATGGTTTTACTTTCAATTTGATTCCATGTGTGAATTAGTTTGAGTATGTATTCACCAGAGGTACTCGAAAATCGTGTTAGTGGTCTTTAATCCGTCATTATTTCGCTGTGCATTATTATTAAACTTAATTCATTTTCTGATGCATTAATCATTTTATTTTTTAAGATAAACGAATATCTTTAGAAAAGAAAATAAAGGTTTGTATCGAGAATCGACAGTGGTTTTTATATAATTAAATAAAAAATTATTATTATTCTTTTAAAAGTTTGTTGTTGCTTTGTTACCAGTAAGATACGTGACTGTGACTAACACGAGTATGACGGTGAAATCAAATCATTTTCTTAATATTCTAGTATATATATAATATACACGTCATCACTGTTGTAGGTTGAATTCTGATAAGGTCAAGGCCGCATTTGTTACTATTTATATTACAAGTTACACGTATCATTTGATTGACGGAGGAAATTCGAGTGCGGTCTCATAGTGACAGATATCCTGCACGTCAAAAGCATTAAACTTAAAATTACCATATTGATATGTTTATTAATTTTTTTAAATTCGTTGATTCGACAGGCATTGCAAACGCGAGCGGCGGTGACATGCCACGCCACACGCGTCATGGGACGAGCGAGGCGAAAAATTTGACCTTTAACACATGCGCAGACAATTATAAACCTGTAACTTTTTTTAAAATTAAATTGAATCGAAACACGACCACAGAGACGTAATCAAAGTCATTTACTTTGGCAAAAAAAATATATATAAAAATTCCCGACTAGTCATAACTTTTCCCGACTATTTCCCGACTTTCAAGACCGGGAAAGTTATTTTAAGAGTTCCCACTCAGCTAATTAAAGCACATCATGTATATAATTATAAAGAAATTTCAAGCGCATGTTAATATTTTGCCGCCATATTGGTTTTCGTTTAACTCGATGATCGGTTATCTCGGCGCCATTTTTCATACCCCGAGGCCGTCGACTTAAGCGGGTCCCACTGTATCTGAATTCAAAATTTGTAAAAACGGATGATCACACACGAAAACAATACGCTAAAAGACCAAGTGCTCTAACATACGAATGCATCGGGGCTTACAAATGAGTTTCCAGGAAAAAGGGACTTTCCTTTCTGCGTCACTTGTTATGCGAAATGTCGCTCGTTTAGGTAGCAACTTTTTCAAATTTGTTTTTTGCTCGTTATGCGAATTACTTGTTATGAGAGGTGCTCGTTATGCGAAGTTCCACTGTACGGGGCCGTCCATAAGTTACGTCACGCTCCAGAGGGGGAAAAGGGATGTAAGAAAGTGTGGTAGTTTGTGACAGGGGGGAGGGTTCGGCCATGTGTGACGTCGCTGTGTTATATATTAAATCTTAATTATTTTGTTAATAAAAATAATAATTTTTGTTCGAAAGTGTGACATACTTTAAGCTCAGGGGGGGGGGAGTTAAAAATGGTCAAAAATAGCGTGACGTACTTGGACGGACCCTACTTTAATATTATCACTTACTACGCCTAACAAACTTGGTTTTTCGATTACTAAGACTATCGGGTCCGAATAGCAACCACAGGCTATACGGACGCGGGTCCGAATAACCACTTCCTACTAATAGTACTGATTACTAATACTAATAATAACAAACCTGGAAGTTAATGCCCTTGAACACGTAAAATAGCCACTTAAATCACATAGTGCTACATAATTTTTGTTCTTTTCTTTCCTAATCTCAATGTATAAAGCAAATATAGAAATGCTTATTCCCACTAAACATAACAATAATGTAGAATTCCTAACAAATTTTGTTTGTGTAACGACACCCTGAGTGACTTTTTTTGCACTGGTGGGTGCCATTTTCTTTACAACTACATTAATCATGGTGGTAAACTTACGAAGCTAAATGCAACACTATCAATCAGCATGTGTAGAAAACATGCAAATAATGCAATGAAAAATGTTTATTTCTATCATCCTACTTTTTAAATTTTAAGGTCCAAAATTATAATATTTTTAAAACTATAACTATTTTTGCTAGATCATCATTATTCTACCTTAAATAAGTCTTCGGGATATTCCTTTATCGACGCTTACGTAAAATATAAGCTTTCCTGGCTTCTGAAGAGATTTGAGTATTTAAAATATAAGGGAAGACCGTTTATTTAGTAGTGAATTAAATTATATTATTAAAGACTATTATATAAAAATCTGATACAATTATTTTCATATTTGCGTTTAATTTGTTTGTCGAGCTCGTGTTTTGTATTCTTTCAGAAATTCCCATAAAGGGGCCGTCCATAAAGTACGTCACGCTCCAGAAAAAAGGGGGGGGGTGTTAGAAAATGTGACAGTTTGTGACAAGGGGAGGGGGTCCAGCCATGTGTGACGTCACAGTGTTTTATATTAATTTTAATTATTTTGTTAATTTAAAAAAAATTGTTCGAAAATGTGACTTACTTTGGGAGGGGGGTGTCCGATATTTGTGACAGTTTGGGGAGTTAAAAATGGTTTAAAAAATAGCGTGACGTACTTTATGGACGACTCCCTAGCCTGTTTTGTATTTAATCAAATTGTGTAATAAAGTTATTTCTTGATATTTTAAACACTTCATTTTTCTAATTTACAATATAAATCACGTTGTTTATTTTTAACAAATGCAGAAACTTATTAGAAGAAATATAAAGGGGGTGAGACTGCAATCAGGCTTATAGATTAGTAAATGGATAACATATAAACAGGGTATGAGTTAGCCTGACGGGACGTAACAGAACGGCGAGGAAGGCTCTTTGCCAAAACGTTCGCTGTTTTGTTATGTCATGTCAGGCTAACTCATACCCTGTTTACATGTTTTCCATTTAGAAGAAATAGTTTGCCAAATATCAATTATTAATTCATATGTACACATAGTACATAGCTTTAAGTTTCTTATTTTTATCATCGAAGTTATTATACCCGTATGATTAAAAAATCGGAAAGTATTAAAGAAAACTAACCATTAGTTAGTATTAATTTTTTTAAATTCCATGCTAAAATATATTTTTTAAAACATTTAAATTCATTTAATACACACATTTGAGTCGGCTCGCAATTTAAATTTTTTAATTGAAGATTTTCTTTTTTTTTAAAAAATCATGTCTTTAAAAAAATAAATAATATAAAGTTGAAAAGAGTGAAACATTTTATGGATGTTGGGATTGTTCGCCAGTCAGCTGAGTTCAAGATAAGGCAGGCTGGATAAATAAAACGCTGGTTTTTCATATTCTGTTAAAATATTTAAATTATGGTTCGATCAATTACTGTTCAGGGTTATGAAGCTCTTAAAAATGCTTTAACCAAAGTGCAAGGCTCAATTTTTATTCTATTTAGTGGAAGTCCTGATGATAGTGGGGTTAGCTGGTGCCCAGACTGTGTCAAAGGTAAACTTCGCCTGGTAATTTATTTAGTTAAATTAATTAGCCATAATTTTATTTTAAATATTTATACTATTTTTTAAAATTATAATTATATTTAAAATTAAACCTATGATAATTTACAAAGTATCTCACTTAGGTTTAAGATTAGAATAGTCTGTAGTCTAGTGTAAGTGTAGTACTAAGTACCGTGAGTGGTCGGCAAAAAGGGGTCAGGTGTAAATTACCCCATTTGGGGTAAAAAGGGAACCTATTGGTGTAACGCAGAGACGCAGACTGATTGGGCACATATGAAATCCGTTCCTTCAGGGTGTTACCATCGACACACAGTGTTTCAGTGTTATATTTTGGGGCTGGGTTATCAGGCAAACAAGTTAGCAGACCCCTGCAGTAGTAGTAGTAGGTGAGACCAACAAGTTAAAATAATAATTAATTAGGCAGGAGTGTCCAAAGTCCGGCCAAAACCGACCCGCGATGCAATTTTAACTGGCCCTCTGCCTCATCTGAAATAATTGATTGACTGACTTATTATTTCAGTAAAGACATTATATTTATGTCAAAATTTGATTTTTTTCCCCTTTTTTTTATTGCGTAAAAATGTCGAAAATGGCTTACATTTTATTTTTTAACAATATGAAAATGGATTTTTGAAAACTCGATGAAGTTATGTGCTGTCAAATGTACGAAATTTTATGATGACCAGACCAAACATGCTTTCCACGACTAGCTGACTGAAACTGAATGCACTGAGAAGCTGAAGGAACTGGAAGCTGGATTAACCTCACAGCAAAGCTTATTTTCAAGAATTTGTTAGGCAAATGAAAATTCCTCAAAGACAAGTTATGAGGTGGCAACACTGATAGCAAAACACAGCAAATCATTTGCTGATGGCAAGTTTGTAAAAGAATGGTTCTTGAAAATATCATTCCCGAGAAAAAGCAGGAGTTTGCATGTCACGCAACGCTGTAACTCGCAGAATTAAAGAAATCTCATCTGACATTAAAAGACAATTACAGTAGAACCCACTTAACTCGAGCCCGGTTAACTCGTCAGCTCTATTAAGTCGACGTTTTTTATTAGAACCGCCAAAGTCTCTCTTTGTCTTTGCATTTTCTCATCGGTTTAATTCGATTATTTTAAGTCGCCAAACCCTAATACCTCAAGCACAAGAGGGCCAAATTTGCCACTTAGCGTTGGTTATCTCGATCCCCATGACCAATCGCCAGCTTTTGAAAATGTTAGATGTGATTTTTTATAACCAAGGGAAGGCATCGAATATCTGCCTCGCCAGGTCTGCTGGTGACGTCACAGCCCGCTTGCGTTTAGCTCTCAGTGCTGTGTTGCTTCTGGTACTACATGTATACCAATCGCCAGCTTTTGAAAATGTTAGTTATCGATGGAACTCACCATCTCGCTACCGTATTTTCGCGCGCGTCTTATAAAAAGTTTTACGATTGGTTACGTTTATGCTAGTTACCAATAAAATTGATAGTTCAATAACAGTTCACGTGGCTTTAACGTTGTTCACATTTTAACATCGCAGCACTGTGTGTTAGTTCTCGTACTATGCTTCGTCAACTAAGAGAGTTTAAAAAAAAAGTTCACTAGCCGTACTCATTTTTTAAAGCAAATATCAGTTTTGATATTAATGTGGTAATCTTACGTCAAATGGCTTTAACTTGCAGGTAAACTGTCACTAAAAGACCAAACTCAAATTTGAGGACCAATTAATCGCCCGGTATCTTTGTTATGTCTTTCTAATTACTCTCGTAATATAAATAGTAACAATAACAGGCGCGGCCATGACTTTGACCTTGTTCATATCATACGTGCACTGTGTGTTAGCTCTCGTACAGCGCCTCGACAACTAAGCAAAGTAAAATTTTAAAAAAAAATCTTTCCTCAGTGGCAGGCGAACTAAACTAATAGTGATGATGTGTATATTATTTATAGACCGGAATAGTAAGAACGCTTTGATGTCACGGTGGCTCGCGTATTGGTTCTGGTATTCTGCCGTAACACAACAAAATATTAACTCCGCGTTATAAGTTTATACCGAAGTTACGGCTAACAGGTTAACCGTTAACAACCTTAATCATGTACATAAAGAAATTTCAAGCACATGTTAATATTTTGCCGCCATATTGGTTTTCGTTTAACTCGATGATCGGTTATCTCGGCGCCATTTTTCATACCCCAAGGCCGTCGACTTAACTGTGTTCCACTATAGAAGCAAAAGCAGAAAAATTTGACTTTTTTCGATAGCCTCTGATAAAAGCACTGATGCATCTGACACTGCCAAGCCACTGAATGAGTTTTAACGATGACATGTGTGTAAGTTAAGAATTACTTGACCTTAAAGACCAAACAAGGGGAAAATATTATTTGCTTCCGTTTATTCTGCTGTCAATGACAAATTATCGTTGAAAAATTGTCTGGAATTATTATTAAATTATTATAGACTGTATTTTTTATTGTTTACTTTACCACATTCTACAGTCTACACTCTTCATGTAATGATATTATGGTCAGAAGAATGGATTATTAATTTATTAAGATTTAAATCAATAAATTCATTATATATTACTTGTAAATTTGGTCTCTCTTGTCTCTACTTACTTACTTTGTAACTGTTAGTCGTTCCTAATTTTAGTTAGTATATTTACTTTAATTTGAATTTATTTTTAAAATTTTATTCAATAGTTTAAATTCTTTTTGTAAATATGGTGGCGTGCCGCTAGTCGCTAGAAGTAAACACGAAATTATCTTAGAAAATTAGTTTACTAAATTTATACTTTATAACTTCAAATTATTAATTTATATAATTATGTTACATTTGTTACATTTTTAACAATTTGTAAGTATGCTATTTTTTACCATTTTTACGGTCACAAATCTCACGACACCCCAAAGTACGTCATACTTTCGAACAATTTTGTTTAATTAACAAAATAATTAAAATTTAATATAAAACACAGTGACGTCACACATGGCCGGAACCCCCTCCCCCTGTCACAAACTGTCACACTTTCTTACACCCCCCCCCCACCTGGAGCATGACGTACTTTATTGACTGTCCCTACTAAAAATTCATAAACTTTATCTCATTCTTACGAGATTGTTGGTAAGGTGTTACCATTCATGACATGAATTTATAGCAAAGTAATTACAAGGAAAAAAATAACCTTAAATTTATTATAAAAATATGCGTTGTTTCTTTCAGCCGATCCTGTGATAGAAAGAAATCTTGATAAGGTACCAGAAGATTCTACTCTCATACATTGTCTTGTAGGGGATAGAACTTAGTAAGTTGTTTTTGTAATTTTTAGGGTCACAAAATGGGAGTAATGAAAAAAAATTAATGGCAAGTTTAGTTTGGATAATAATATACCAGTCATTTGATTTTTAGCACTCAAACCATAGTGAGTCTGGCAATCATCTTTATACTTTGTACCTTATTATCCATTATATTTATGACATCATTAGAAATTCAGTTGTTCGTTATTTATAAACAATAGGACTAAAAAATTTCCATTAAATACTTTTCAATAAGCACTAGGTTTATGAAAACTTTTTTTAAAAAAAGAACCATCAATTAAATTAGTATTTTTTGCATGTTTTAATTATTAAAAACTCAGCAGCACATTTGATTTTAAAACTAATTTTTGATGATCTATGATTATGACATTTTCACTACTTTTCAGTTGGAAAGACCCCAATAATGAGTTTAGGAAAGACCCCCAGTTCTTGATAAAGTGTGTACCAACACTCTTGAAGTTTGGCTCAGTAAGTTGATTTATCTTTGTTAGTCTCAGTATTTATGATATACACCACACACATCAAAATACTTAATTCTCTGGGTAACATTTCAAAGTAGTGCTGCTACTGTAAAATAAAAAAAGAACAGATAAAATTCCAGTTAACTGCGCTAAATAATATTTATTTAAATAACCAAAAGTACAGTTGGATTTCTTGCATAATTTTTTTTCTTATATAATTTTAAATATTGATGTAGTAATTCTTTGGTGTAAAAAGCAGTGTTAAAATATTAATTTAGTTCAGGGGTCTGAAATAAACTTGCCATTTTATTGATTTTGGCTAGTTTATATTCTTATGCTTTATTTGAATGCATTTTTTGTCAAGTAACTTAAGTAGGTAGGAAGTTGACACATAGCGGCCGCTTTTGTTTGTTATTCCAAGCCACTAATGTTTGGCCGATCATCTGAAGTATATAAATATAATATATTTATATATAATCACAAATATGTAGTAATGTAACTGACATATGTAATCATGTTTCATATTATAAATAGGTATGCAATCTCTTGTAGATATTTTAAAGTGTACTCTCATATTTCTTATGTCCTACATTTCAATATCACTAAATCTCATTGGTCTTTATTGTCTCTATTCCAAAAGATGGCATTTAATTGGAATAGGAGTGACTTTAATTTCTCATATTCCTGTGTGTTGTTTCCTTTCATGCCAACAGCCTCAGAAATTGGAAGAAGATCAGTGCTGCAAAGATGACTTAGTTCAGATGCTTTTTGAGGAAGAGGATTAATTGGGAGATTGCTTGATTAAGATGATGTTTTAACTCATTGTATGAAGACAAGAAGGCTTAGAGGCCAAAGATCAGATGGCTTTATTGAGAAGGCTTGAAACTATTGTCATCGGTTTTTTTTTGTGTGTGGTTTTTTTTTATTTAAAAGATTGATATTCACAGTGACACAAAATATTAAAGTGTGTAAATCTATGGGGAGGATAAATTTGAGAATTGAAATTATTTCTTGTACCATTAATTGTTATTGATAAATTTGAAATTTGATGAAAATATTATAGTATGTTGTATCAACATTTCCATACCACATGAATCGCATTTTAGTTTTGTTATACTTTTTTTTAGATAAAGCTAACAATGTTAATTAAGGGATGAGCTTTATGTTTACTTGGTTTTGACATTTTATATTTTACGTCTTCGTATACACAATCCTAGTAAATCGCATAAAGTCTTCAAACACAAGAAGACTCATCTGTGTTGTACATCACTGCAAGAGAAACACGTCCTGATAGCCTGCTTGTAATAGTTTTCAATAGGGATTCTATGAAATTACAATCATGTTACGTATCATTAAATTTTATAGCTTTCCAAAACAGTTCGTTATAAATTATAAGCATAAGTTAACGTTTATTTCTTTGTTGAGGAGAATTGTAAACTCTATAGAAAAATTTTGTATACCAGCAATGAAATCTTATTAACACAGAAGTCAGTTTCCGTCATTTATTACTCAGATTGTTGTGTTTATGTCTTCCCCATTATTTGATGAGAGGAGTACAAGTTGAATGAGGAGAAGTACAAGTTGAATGAGGAGAAGTACAAGTTGAATGAGGGCTTGTGAAACAAATTAAATGTGTAATGTTGGCATTTTCATTTACTGAAAAGTCTGTTGCATTTTAAATATTTTTTTTTCATCCAATTTTTTTTAGTCACCTTGAAATCTTGCATTTTCCATCAGTAAGCTGTACTCACCATTTTCAGCATGGAGCTTTGTGGATGAGGTTTCTAGTCTCTAATTTCACACATCCCCTGCTTTTTTTTTGTTGGCCTGATAGTAGGGCCAATTTAGCTGTCTGTTACTGATGCTAATATGTGCAATTAATTTGTAGAATTGAATAACATTTCTTATCTTTAATGCACATATTATTATTATTATTATTATTATTATTATTTAAATAATCATTTTATAATCAGCACCTTGTTTAATTTTCACCAATTGCATTTATTTTTAAACAAACTGATTATAACAAAAGTTCTACCTTATTAGCTTTTGTGCATTATTCTTTTTACCAATAAATTGTAAATACAATTTAAATGACATACATTACTTAAAATTTTTTTTATAATGAAGCAATTAAGATTAAAAAATCTTCCATATTTGTTTTGATTTTTATATCCCGGACCATTAATTCATTAATACTATTAATGTCATGTATTCAAGTAATACTTGTGTGTTTTCTTCATAAACAAAATAAAGTTGTATGTTAAAAAAAAACTGAATATGTTTTGGGGTTTCTTTCAGCAATATTGGGTATGTTGACTGTTGTGAAAATAAGAATACAAAATTAGTATTTATTTTAAAGGTTGTCCTTTACCATGTCTACAGGGTATCTAGATACTACTGTATGTTTGCCAAAATGGTAGATGCAACTACCTATTTCAAAGGTTTCAAGTTTCTGTAAAATGAAGTGTATCAGAGAGATGGTTTTGATTGATGATAGGGAACAGATTAAAAATAATTATTTTATATAGTTGTAAGAGTCATGATTTAACAGGCATTGATGATTGGAATGATTGCATCCTCTTTATGATATGTTTACAGGAATAACCCATTAAACATAAAAACAATTGTCCATTACAGTTGGTTGGTTGTAGAATAACACTGTGAATGATGTGCTTTGGTCCACTTAATGCTTCTCATTAAAGGTATTAGTATTAGCAGTTGGTAAATGTATGTCTAAGCTGAAATGGAAGGAAACTTCATTCATTGTGAAATCTGTTTATCAGTCATATGGCCTCGGAACTTACCCTACCCTAAATAAAGGTAAAACTCCAAATAAAAATCCAGAAAAATAACACGTGTGTTCGCACAGTCCTGAATAAACTTTTATATTACTACATCGTAAGTGGTCTGAGAAATATATTTTTAAAAGGCCTGGGGTCACCATTCATGAGCGTGATAACCCTCTTATTTGCTGGACCTTTAGGTTAAACTATTATCTGAAGGCTTTTGACTAAACAAAGCTGTCGGACTAAAAAAAAATTAATAAAAGCATTTGGAATTCTCCAGAAAGTACATTGTAATTTAAAAATTATGTCAAAAGCACCAATTTTGAAATAGTGACTCGACCTGAGCCTCTGTGGTAGATAGAGACTCTAACCATATAAAATGTTGTGAGCCTCTGTGGTAGATAGAGACTCTAACCTCTGTGGTAGATAGAGACTCTAACCATATAAAATGTTGTGAGCCTCTGTGGTAGATAGAGACTCTAACCTCTGTGGTAGATAGAGACTCTAACCTCTGTGGTAGATAGAGACTCTAACCTCTGTGGTAGATAGAGACTCTAACCTCTGTGGTAGATAGAGACTCTAACCTCTGTGGTAGATAGAGACTCTAACCTCTGTGGTAGATAGAGACTCTAACCTCTGTGGTAGATAGAGACTCTAACCTCTGTGGTAGATAGAGACTCTAACCTCTGCGGTAGATAGAGACTCTAACCATATAAAATGTTGTGAGCCTCTGTGGTAGATAGAGACTCTAACCTCTGTGGTAGATAGAGACTCTAACCTCTGTGGTAGATAGAGACTCTAACCATATAAAATGTTGTGAGCCTCTGTGGTAGATAGAGACTCTAACCTCTGTGGTAGATAGAGACTCTAACCATATAAAATGTTGTGAGCCTCTGTGGTAGATAGAGACTCTAACCTCTGTGGTAGATAGAGACTCTAACCTCTGTGGTAGATAGAGACTCTAACCTCTGTGGTAGATAGAGACTCTAACCTCTGTGGTAGATAGAGACTCTAACCTCTGTGGTAGATAGAGACTCTAACCTCTGTGGTAGATAGAGACTCTAACCTCTGTGGTAGATAGAGACTCTAACCTCTGTGGTAGATAGAGACTCTAACCTCTGTGGTAGATAGAGACTCTAACCTCTGCGGTAGATAGAGACTCTAACCTCTGTGGTAGATAGAGACTCTAACCTCTGTGGTAGATAGAGACTCTAACCTCTGTGGTAGATAGAGACTCTAACCTCTGTGGTAGATAGAGACTCTAACCTCTGTGGTAGATAGAGACTCTAACCTCTGTGGTAGATAGAGACTCTAACCTCTGTGGTAGATAGAGACTCTAACCTCTGTGGTAGATAGAGACTCTAACCTCTGTGGTAGATAGAGACTCTAACCTCTGCGGTAGATAGAGACTCTAACCTCTGTGGTAGATAGAGACTCTAACCTCTGTGGTAGATAGAGACTCTAACCTCTGTGGTAGATAGAGACTCTAACCTCTGTGGTAGATAGAGACTCTAACCTCTGTGGTAGATAGAGACTCTAACCTCTGTGGTAGATAGAGACTCTAACCTCTGTGGTAGATAGAGACTCTAACCTCTGTGGTAGATAGAGACTCTAACCTCTGTGGTAGATAGAGACTCTAACCTCTGTGGTAGATAGAGACTCTAACCTCTGTGGTAGATAGAGACTCTAACCTCTGTGGTAGATAGAGACTCTAACCTCTGTGGTAGATAGAGACTCTAACCTCTGTGGTAGATAGAGACTCTAACCTCTGTGGTAGATAGAGACTCTAACCTCTGTGGTAGATAGAGACTCTAACCTCTGTGGTAGATAGAGACTCTAACCTCTGTGGTAGATAGAGACTCTAACCTCTGTGGTAGATAGAGACTCTAACCTCTGTGGTAGATAGAGACTCTAACCTCTGTGGTAGATAGAGACTCTAACCTCTGTGGTAGATAGAGACTCTAACCTCTGTGGTAGATAGAGACTCTAACCTCTGTGGTAGAGATCATGGGTAGATAGAGACTCTAACCTCTGTGGTAGATAGAGACTCTAACCTCTGTGGTAGATAGAGACTCTAACCTCTGTGGTAGATAGAGACTCTAACCTCTGTGGTAGATAGAGACTCTAACCTCTGTGGTAGATAGAGACTCTAACCTCTGTGGTAGATAGAGACTCTAACCTCTGTGGTAGATAGAGACTCTAACCTCTGTGGTAGATAGAGACTCTAACCTCTGTGGTAGATAGAGACTCTAACCTCTGTGGTAGATAGAGACTCTAACCTCTGTGGTAGATAGAGACTCTAACCTCTGTGGTAGATAGAGACTCTAACCTCTGTGGTAGATAGAGACTCTAACCTCTGTGGTAGATAGAGACTCTAACCTCTGTGGTAGATAGAGACTCTAACCTCTGTGGTAGATAGAGACTCTAACCTCTGTGGTAGATAGAGACTCTAACCTCTGTGGTAGATAGAGACTCTAACCTCTGTGGTAGATAGAGACTCTAACCTCTGTGGTAGATAGAGACTCTAACCTCTGTGGTAGATAGAGACTCTAACCTCTGTGGTAGATAGAGACTCTAACCTCTGTGGTAGATAGAGACTCTAACCTCTGTGGTAGATAGAGACTCTAACCTCTGTGGTAGATAGAGACTCTAACCTCTGTGGTAGATAGAGACTCTAACCTCTGTGGTAGATAGAGACTCTAACCTCTGTGGTAGATAGAGACTCTAACCTCTGTGGTAGATAGAGACTCTAACCTCTGTGGTAGATAGAGACTCTAACCTCTGTGGTAGATAGAGACTCTAACCTCTGTGGTAGATAGAGACTCTAACCTCTGTGGTAGATAGAGACTCTAACCTCTGTGGTAGATAGAGACTCTAACCTCTGTGGTAGATAGAGACTCTAACCTCTGTGGTAGATAGAGACTCTAACCTGTGGTAGATAGAGACTCTAACCTCTGTGGTAGATAGAGACTCTAACCTCTGTGGTAGATAGAGACTCTAACCTCTGTGGTAGATAGAGACTCTAACCTCTGTGGTAGATAGAGACTCTAACCTCTGTGGTAGATAGAGACTCTAACCTCTGTGGTAGATAGAGACTCTAACCTCTGTGGTAGATAGAGACTCTAACCTCTGTGGTAGATAGAGACTCTAACCTCTGTGGTAGATAGAGACTCTAACCTCTGTGGTAGATAGAGACTCTAACCTCTGTGGTAGATAGAGACTCTAACCTCTGTGGTAGATAGAGACTCTAACCTCTGTGGTAGATAGAGACTCTAACCTCTGTGGTAGATAGAGACTCTAACCTCTGTGGTAGATAGAGACTCTAACCTCTGTGGTAGATAGAGACTCTAACCTCTGTGGTAGATAGAGACTCTAACCTCTGTGGAGATAGAGACTCTAACCTCTGTGGTAGATAGAGACTCTAACCTCTGTGGTAGATAGAGACTCTAACCTCTGTGGTAGATAGAGACTCTAACCTCTGTGGTAGATAGAGACTCTAACCTCTGTGGTAGATAGAGACTCTAACCTCTGTGGTAGATAGAGACTCTAACCTCTGTGGTAGATAGAGACTCTAACCTCTGTGGTAGATAGAGACTCTAACCTCTGTGGTAGATAGAGACTCTAACCTCTGTGGTAGATAGAGACTCTAACCTCTGTGGTAGATAGAGACTCTAACCTCTGTGGTAGATAGAGACTCTAACCTCTGTGGTAGATAGAGACTCTAACCTCTGTGGTAGATAGAGACTCTAACCTCTGTGGTAGATAGAGACTCTAACCTCTGTGGTAGATAGAGACTCTAACCTCTGTGGTAGATAGAGACTCTAACCTCTGTGGTAGATAGAGACTCTAACCTCTGTGGTAGATAGAGACTCTAACCTCTGTGGTAGATAGAGACTCTAACCTCTGTGGTAGATAGAGACTCTAACCTCGTGGTGATACGTATAGAGACTCTAACCTCTGTGGTAGATAGAGACTCTAACCTCTGTGGTAGATAGAGACTCTAACCTCTGTGGTAGATAGAGACTCTAACCTCTGTGGTAGATAGAGACTCTAACCTCTGTGGTAGATAGAGACTCTAACCTCTGTGGTAGATAGAGACTCTAACCTCTGTGGTAGATAGAGACTCTAACCTCTGTGGTAGATAGAGACTCTAACCTCTGTGGTAGATAGAGACTCTAACCTCTGTGGTAGATAGAGACTCTAACCTCTGTGGTAGATAGAGACTCTAACCTCTGTGGTAGATAGAGACTCTAACCTCTGTGGTAGATAGAGACTCTAACCTCTGTGGTAGATAGAGACTCTAACCTCTGTGGTAGATAGAGACTCTAACCTCTGTGGTAGATAGAGACTCTAACCTCTGTGGTAGATAGAGACTCTAACCTCTGTGGTAGATAGAGACTCTAACCTCTGTGGTAGATAGAGACTCTAACCTCTGTGGTAGATAGAGACTCTAACCTCTGTGGTAGATAGAGACTCTAACCTCTGTGGTAGATAGAGACTCTAACCTCTGTGGTAGATAGAGACTCTAACCTCTGTGGTAGATAGAGACTCTAACCTCTGTGGTAGATAGAGACTCTAACCTCTGTGGTAGATAGAGACTCTAACCTCTGTGGTAGATAGAGACTCTAACCTCTGTGGTAGAATCTGTGGTAGATAGAGACTCTAACCATATAACTGTGGTAGATAGAGACTCTAACTCTGTGGTAGTAAGCTACATAATGTTGTGGTGCTATTTGGGTATTAGCAATATAAAGTTTGTAAAATAAGAATGAAATTATATGAATTTAAAAAAAATAAACCAAGGCTACATTAATTGGTCTTGACAGAGGAGCCCAGTGGGGATCTTCAGTAGGTCACCTATGCTAAATGTGATGCCTAAGGAACAGCGGTTTACTTACCTAAAATTTTTATAGAGTTTTTTTTATAAAAACAAATTAAAGATACATTGTTAATTTAATCTTTAAAATGAATGTAGATACATATATTGTTTAATAATTATTTTAAAAATAACAATAATTCTTAATGTTAATGTCATGACATGTTTATTATTATTTCTATTAAATAATTTAGCATAATAGTTATAACAAATTTAATTAATAGATAGTTTGAAAATACCAATGAAAAGAAAAGTTATAAACATGAAATTGAAAGGGAATAAATGAGACACAATTAAAATAGGAATTTCGGTCTAGTTTTAAATTTAAAAAATGTTAACATTAATCGATCTCGGTTAAACTCTAGATTTCGGTAATAAGAATCACTTGTACACATAGAAAGGGACGATACCAATTTTGTTGGGATGGAATTAATATGACTTCAATGAAATGTGTTATTCCTGGGGTTAATCTTAGAGGTAAATTTATGTTTGATCATTTAAATATCTTGAAGTCAAGTTCAATACATAAACTACCTCTAATTATATATCATATTATACTAATTTATGACCTTCTTGCCTACTAAATAAATTTAGTTCTTAGTCTTTAGTACAATGTATTAGTATTACTATTACATTATAATTATTAGCATTAGTTAGTAATTTGACAGTATTAGTATTAGTACTATTAGTCTTACTCTCAGTCTTAGAGACTATTAGAGTATTACTCTTGACTCTTAGTACTTCAGTCTTAAGTCTTAGTCTTACGGCTTACGTCTTCAAACTTTAAATTTAAATAGCCTACTATTAAATACTATTAACTATTATATTATTTTACTATTACTATTACTAATATTATTACTAGGCTATACTTACTCCCTATCTTATCTATACTTATACTTATATTATTAATTATATGTATAGTAGTATAGTATAGTATAGAGTTGTAGTTGTATATAACTAGTACTAGTAATAATACTATTTCTTACTATCTTATCTATATCTATTATTACTTTACAGAAACTACTTTTATACCCAGGGTTCCCACCTGTGGGTTGCGACCACCAAGCGGTCACGAAGGGTTTTCTCGAGGTCGCCAACTTATACTTTCGACACAATTTTTTTCTCACTATTACTATTACTATTCTTAACTCCTTGCCAATAAGACTCTTCCAACTATTCTGCAAGAAGTACTTAAGACTTAATTCGCTTATAAAAATAGTAGTCTAAATTACGTCAAAACTGGAGCTCTTAACTTAATTAACACTTGTCTGTTTAAAGAACTGTGCAAAAAAAAATTTGGATTCTGATCACGAGGTTCTTCTTTTCTACATTGCAGTAGAAAGTTTGAAGAAAGGAAGTGTTGCGAATATTGTATTTGAATTGAAAGATGAAAACAGTTTTTTTTCTGGAAGTGGAAGGGAATCATTACCCTTTGGTATATTTAAACAATGAAGATTGGTTGAAAAGAGTAGCATATCTAGCGGATATATTAGAACAGCAAAATAGGCTTAATCTGAAACTTCAGGGAAAGGAAATAAATATTATTGCATTCACGATCATCTCAGAGCTTTTGTAAACAAGCTGCAAAACTGGCGAAGAAAAGCAAATCTTGGAAACAATGCAATGTTTGAGAAACTCTCTAGTGTGGTAGATGAATCTGAATGTGAAATAAATAAAAATTTGAAGGAGGAGATTACTGGCCATTTGGAATCGTTTTATAAGAAACTGCAGCATTACTTCCCTGATCTGGAAGAAGAAGAGATTACATTGACAAGAAATCCATTTTCTGCATCCCTTGATGCAACAAACATTCGCGATGAATTACAATATGAATTTTTGGATTTCCAGATGATTCCTCGGCACTTAACTTGTTGAATGATAAGTTGCTCACACAATTTTTGTGTGGTATGTATCATTCGTACCCAAATGTGAGAATTCTTGCCTTTCAAGTTTTAGTACCATTTGTGTCTACATATCTCTGTGAGAGTGAATTTTCAACTCTTCTTTATTTAAAAACAAAATATAGAAATAAATTAAATATTGAGAATGACAAGAGGTTGGCGTTAACAAAAACTCACCCGAGAATTTGGAAGCTGGTTAAAAACATGCAATTTCAACCATCATATTAAATGAATTATCTTATCTTATCTTAATTTAAAATATTTTTAAAAACTATTTTTTTTAGAAACCTTATTGAAAATGTCTATTGGGGGTCACATGGTTTTTATAAAAAGGGCCGCCTTCCTAAAAAGTTGGGAACCTATGTCTTATATTATATTATAACTTTTACACTAACTATATAACTATCCAGAAGATAATAAGTTAAAGTCGTAATTATAGTATTATTACCTAAGTTGGTACTCAAATTCAAAGGACAAATAAAAATACACAACTTTGACTGATTGGTTTTCTTGACCAGCTAATTTTTTTAATTTTACACAAGAATCCAAAAGTAAATTTTTATTTGCAAGTAAAAACATTTCTCCAATGATAATCATAAAGGTGTTAGTTTTGAGGATCCCGAAGATTATAGCTTAGAAAAATCATCTTTGTCATGGTTTCTGAAGTTGACAAGCCACATAATTCACATATGTTAACTCTGAATACTGTTAATCAGCTAACTTGAGTTTGAAATAATTAATTTGAATTAATGACACTGTTGTCCTAGATTTTTATTAATGATGGCATTTAATAGAAATCATCTAATTAACTTAAACACACTAATTGTGATGATGCAAAAAAAAACCCAACATGTTCAATGAAATTTTGTATCACCTGTGATCATGCCAATGAAAAAATGTTTTGTTATTGATTCTTGAGTCCCACAAGGTGATAAACTTCTGATACATCCAACCATTTTAATTATTCTGAACAATTAATAAAATGAGGTTTTTGAAGTGTAAAAGTTATTATCAAAATGTCATTAGTGTATATTTTGGTAAATATGGCAATCGACATCCAGATGTATTCTATATTTTATTATTTATTATTTTTAGTCTACTTCAAGTTTCAAAGTTGACGGTTCTCAATTATTTAAAAATGTACCTCTTGGCTACATAGTTACTTTAAACTATACATTTCCTAAAGTTGTTGTGCTTATAGGTCCTCAAATTATATAAATATTAAATATTTAAGATATAACACTTCCCAGCGACTCTTAAATTGACATTTCCGAAAAAATAAAATTTTGTTTGTCTTCCAACCTCAATTTTGATTGAAAAATAGCTCAGTTATGTAGCTGAGGGGTACATTTTAAATAATTGAGAACTGTCAACTTTGAAACGGGTAGTAGACTAAAATATAATAAACAAAATACAAAATACTTCTGGACATCCAATGCAATATTTACTTATATTTATTCTTGTATAGCACTATCCGTCCATGCTGACTGCGATACGCGCATATACATTCATCTTCACGATTTTTAACAAGAGTAATAAATTTGTTTTCAGTTTTTGGGAGGGCGATACAGTCACTGTCAAAAATTGGAGATGAGTTGTACTTTGAGCCTTTGGAAGATGGGGTGAGTTCGTACAAGTTCTTTCTTTACTGTTATGATACAGTTATATTAATTTTGTTTAAAATATCAATCTATGTATATAATTCTCTTCGTGGTCGGACCCTGCTAGGCAACAAGAAGCTGCATGTGCAACAGAGCGTGACGAATGACCCTCGCTCGGGTCAACTAAACACTGTTGGCAAGCGTGGTGGGATGAAATGAAAAAAAAAGGGGGTGGGGGTGGGAGTGGGTGGCAACAATGCACTTGCGTTCACTTGCATTGTCCCTTCACAGCAAATGTGAAATTCGTAGTGTACTGGTTATCACGTCCGCCTCATACGTCGATGTTCCTGGGTTCAAGCCCCAGCGAAAACATTGTTTTTTTAAATTTTTAGAAATGTCTGTTTGTGCCCGTTCTTTTACCCCTTTATTGCCAACACTAGCTGATTTAGTTACGGGTGAAGACTTCCTGAAAGACACAGTTGTCAAAATGGGATGGGTTTGGGCAAACGACTGTGATTGAATGAAAGAAGGAATTCTGGAGAGACCCGCGGCGTAGCATACGCCGCAGACTTGCTCATAATAGACAGTGCAAAGAACGGATGGGGGGGTTGAGAGTACAGACACAAAAAGCAGCACAAAGTAAGTAAAAAATAGCGAGTAAGCATGGAGACAAGCACACTGAGGTTGTTGTTACCCGCCTCCCATTTAATACTACCATCCCTTAAACATAAACTGTGATTGGCCGACCCTAGCGAGGGTTAGTCATGTTTAGGGTTGTTAATTGCGTGTTGTTGTTTTCTGTTGTTTTTTAAAACCAATTATCGATTATGTAATATGTAACTCTGATTTTAAACCGATTATCGTTTTATAGCCGACTTCATAGAAGTTAGGGGTGTACCGAATTTCTCCTGCAAACGTCTAGAAACCAACAATGAGTTGGCAGTCCCCCCCACCCCCCCTCAAACCGACGTTCACTCGCGTTGTTTTGATTTCTTCGTGCTGTAGTTTGTGTCCGTTATTTCTCCACTTTCTTTGCACTCTCCATGAGCAAGTCTGCGGCGTATGCTACGCCGCGGGGCATCTAGTACCTATTATTTTAACTCCTTTGCCTTACCATTTTGACTTTTTGTTTACTTTGTTCTCTAAAACTGATAAAATTTTGTTGACATCGGCAGCTTTACCTGAGATCTGTCAATTCATGCAGATCAGCGTATGCCTGCTTCCAGTTCTCACCCCTTTTTTTCCTAAACTATGTCAATGGATCAGTAGGAGGTGGTGCAGATCTAGATGAAGAGCCTCTGCGTTGTAAAATTGGGATGAAGGTGAGGATTGTCCTGATGTGCTTTTGTGACTTGATTTAATCACAGCTAAATGATGAATGATTAACGCTAAGGAAGTCCTCCGCTGACCTGGAAGGGAGATGGGGAGCCCACCAAGGTCTACCAAGCCCCTAGTAAGTCCTAATGGAAACATTAGGACCCCCTACGACCATCGGTTATGGGACTAAAAAAAATAAATTAATAAATAAAATAAAGTTGAGCAATATTTAATTTTGGTCTCTTAAAAATAACTCGGTGCTCTCTGTCATTTTATAAATACTTTAGTAGAATTCTAATAAAAATTTTCATTTTGAAAATGTTATAAATAGTGACAAATTTAGAAGAAAATATGTGTGTTTCATTTTATACTCTACTAGTCCATAATGACTGTCTTCAGATCCCTGGCCACCATCGACAAAATGGTGGAGAAATGTTGCATATCACTCAACATGTCTGAAGCAAGACTTGTATTTCAAATGTATTGTAGGCATGGTAAGTGGTCTTTCAATTAAACCTTAAAAGATGTTGACACAATTTTGTTAATTTTGAGGATTTATTTTCCAATATGACACAGTCATGAGGTTTCAACAAACTAATCTTTTGGATTTTTTAAAACAATGGATAAAATAAATAAAGATTGTTTCAATACTAGGTCACCCAAACTTAAATCTCACCTTAGAATAGAACTTCCAATTAATACCAGACACCAATAGTTGTAACATGGCATATTGTACATTCATTATTAGGCATTGTCAAGACCCACAACCTTGCATTCATAGAGTGTGAGACTCTTCAGGCAGTTTTCTCAAAAGACATGTGCCCCAACAAGTTTACATCTCCTCCCAAGTAAAGCCTTGATTATTTAGGTTATTTATTTAAGCTAGAATAATCCGGTGTGAATTTCTTATTAAAAGTTTAGAAATAAGAACCTCAGTATTTTAAAAGTTTTAGCTCCTATATTTATTAACTCTTAACTTCAAGAAACCAAAAAATAAATTATTAAAACACCTTAATAATATTTTTTTTAAAAATCACTTTGAGTAAAAAAAAATGTCCTTTTTTACAACTTTCAGACTCCTTTGCGATGCTGTGCTCAACTTTCAGAACACACAAGAAGAAATAACATTAATAGTTAGGCCTGATTTTGTAGCGTTGAAAAACTATGTGGAAGATGAACCAGGTAGGAACATTTCCAATTTAGGAAATTATTTTTTTCTCCTTAGCTTGTGTCTGTTTTAAAATTTCACATATTTTAATTGTGTTTCCATCACCATTTAAAGAAGAAATTTTTACAAGTATCAAAGATTAACCAAAGATTTAAAAAAGAACATTTTTAATGTTTAATTTTGAAAGTAGATTTTTATACTTGAATATTACACGGGGCAAGCATTTTAAGTTAAACTATTTGAAATTAAATTGTCTTCACGGTCGGGGCTCTGAACTATTATAATAATTTTAGCATTTTTATAGCGCCGTACCCCAGCTAGCATCAGGGCTCACCGCGGTTTACATAAAAATAGTAAAACATATATTTATAAATGAAATCAATTGAAAACATTCATATCCTAATGATACAAAACATGTTATGACATAATATTACACTTGTGTAAGCCGACTGCTACAACATTGTACAAGTTTGAGGCTGTATTAGTTTAATAGAGATAAACTCATGCTACACCATCATCCAAGTTTGAGGCTGTATTAGTTTAATGGAGATAAACTCATGCTACACTATCATCCAAGTTTGAGGCTGTATTAGTTAATAGAGATAAACTCATGATACACCATCATCCAAGTTTGAGGCTGTATTAGTTTAATAGAGATAAACTCATGCTGACATGTTTTGGTGCCTGTGCCATCATCAGATCCTAAAAAAGTGATGCACACAGAGCTGACCCTCTCACCCAATGAATTTGAGAACTATCAAGTCGGAGTGGACACTGATGTGACCTTTTGCCTTAAAGAGTTGAGGGTAAGTCTCAATCATTGAGTGGACACTGAGGTGACCTTTTGCCTTAAAGAGTTGAGGGTAAGTCTCAATCAGTCGAAACCGGTTAAGTCGACGGCATTGGGGTATGAAAAATGGCATCGAGATAACCGATGATCGAGTTAAAACGAAAACCAATATGGCGGCAAAATATTAACATGCACTTGAAATTTCATTATATATGTGTTGTGCGTTAATTAATGATGGGACGGTTAAAAAGAATCGTATCGGAATATACAAAATATCAATATAATGTTAAATTATGTGATATATTATCTTATGCGAAATGGAACGTTCTTGCGAGTATGATTCATGTAAATGAATTAGTGACTCGGCTCTGACTGAGGCTCTAGTTCTAGTTCATTTGCTCGTTCGTCCTTGAACTTTATTATTTCATGCTATTTACTTCTAATACTAATGATGTAATTATAATTAAAGTCATAATCTTAGTGTAAGTTTATTACTAATAAATACCAAGGCATTTATTTGTATAAGGACCAAGGAAAACAATCAATATTCAAATAAATATATTTGTTAATTATTGACTACTATTACGCTAGGACTAGTGTTTACCGTAGTTACGACTATCGAAGGACCGCTTACACTCATCTTTAAAAATGTTTAGGCTTATTTATTTAAGTTTTAAGTCTTCAGAGTTTAAATAATTTATTCAGCTGCAACTTTAATAAGCCCGTAATAGCTTTTTACCCAGGAGTTCGTTTTTGTTGTGTTGAGCGACGGTGAATTCAAATCGCTTTCTCCCTATTCCAGTATCTAAATAATATACAGGTCATCACTATTAGTCTACTTTGCCTACGGCTGAGGAATGCTTTTTAAATTTATTTTTTTTAATTTGCTTAGTTGTCGAGGCACTATACGAGAGCTTGATGTGAACCACGGACAAAGGTCACGGCTATTACTACAGTCGGACCGCTCTAAGTGAACTCAAAAGGGGGGGGGGACGACGAAAAGTAACGGAGTTTTCTAGTTAGGGATAATGAGGGTGGTGGGGGGAAGGCTTGACAGGTCTCTGGTGTTTATATAAAAGGAAGCCTCTTGCTTTGACATACCAATACAAGACCGCGAGAAGAGACACCTTCCCTCCCCTCCCCCACTGTTATACATCTACAGTGGGTTGGGGGAAGGAACATTTTTCTTTTTAAATTGAGTCAGAGCATGCCTTGGTAAATGGCCAGTGTAGCTCAACCCCACCTAAACCACACCCTAATGGGGGGGGGGATCGTCGTGTGCGCGGCAAAATTCAATAATTCTGGCAAGTTGACGAGTGAAACATAATATGGTATTTAAATTGGTCATGGGGATCGAGATAACCAACGTTAAGTGGCAAATTTGACCCTTTTTTGTGCTCGTGTTATGAGGTTTCGGCGACTTTAAAAAATCGAATTAAACGACGAGAAAATGCTAATACAAAGAGAGAATTTGGCGGTTCCAATAAAAAAACGTCGACATAATGGGGTGGGCGAGTTAACCGAGCTCGAGTTAAGTGGGTTCGACTGTATTTCAATAGAGGTTAATTTCTCTTCATTTATTGTAATCATTTCTTTGTTGTACTTTGAAAGTATTATTTAAAAGAATTCATGGGAAAGTAAAAGAAATTTAGTCATTCAAGTTAAGCTTGGTATCAGAAGTCTGTCTAAGTTCTTGATATTGTTGACATATTTAGATTTTCTCTGTAATATTTAGGTTTTCTACTTACAGCAAATTTGTGAAATATATCTGTTGACTTGTCAACAAATTGTAAAAACTTAAACAAAAGGCTGAGCAAACTGTACAGCTTTGTATTATTGCATTTAATGTCTTTGAAAAAAAACATTGCATGTTAAAAGTAGTGAACTGATTCTACACACAGGCAATCTTGGCTTTTGCTGACCTAACTGGACTGCCAGTCACACTACAGTTCGAAGGAGCTGGAAAGTATAGAATTCCTTTAGAAAAAACATCACCACAAAAGCATGAATAGTCCCAACTGAAACATATTTGAACCATTTCTAATTTTGAAATGGGAGAATTTTTTTAAGGAAATGTTGTTTTCGCAGCATACACTTAAAATTCAACACATCCGAACTGCTATATTTTATTCTGCAGTCTTTTTTATTTTAATTTGATTTCTATGAACTCCAAAGATAAATTATAGGAAATCTAAACCCAAATTAGTCTGCTTTGGTCAACGGCTAATCATGCTTTTTATAAGTGTTATGAAAATATACACAAGTGTTTGTGGCGTGTGAATTGAATATTTATTGACTTACAATTGGGATCTATTAAAATTAAACCAATGTTGTTTCTTTTAACTGTACGTCAAAGCCTAAGTATTTAATGACTATTAACAGCTTTAGGTATTTAATAAATGTGCCCTTTAATGTAAATTATTTCATTTTGTAATGAAACCTCATAAGATGCATCTAAGTTACTTGTCAAACATACATTTCTTGACCATATAATTCCCCAGTATATAACTTTTACTTAAAGTTTAAACAATTACAAATCTCCTGTCCCTCCAGTGAGTGAACTTTTAAAAAAAAATTATCTCCAGGCCAATAACACTGTCCATCAATAGTGACCTTTCTTTTGAAGCCAATTTCGTCCTGGCAACACTGGCTGATGCTGAACCATCTCAGATACAACAAAACACTCAAACAAAAACTAACCACCCATTTAGGTAAGTAATAGTTGGCTGCTGTTTTCTTTATCAAACTGCGATGCTCCAGGGACAATAATTCAAGTGCAGCTTAAAATATAATATCATTATCTTTAACTGAAATTTTGTATTCCTCAAATTCGAACTGAAGTCAAACAAAAAGAGACGGAAAATAGATGGAAATTGGAAAAATATATTTGTTATTATAAATAAAGAAAGATTTTAAAAAAGGTGCACGTGATTGACATGGTAGACCAGTGGTGGGCGAACTTTTCAGGGCAAGGGTCGTCGCATCAGTGGGTCATGAAATGTCTAAGGGATGCACTTAAAAAGTCAACCACAATTCAAGCACCAAGTTGTAGACTAAAATATTGTATTGATTTTTACTGCAGTTTTGCCACCGGCCACCAATGTTCTCTCTAAGGTTCATTGGTCCGTGTGCAAGATAAAAAAAACCAGTGTGAAAAGTTGCAAAGCATTAATTTTTTGTGTGCAAAATTTTACACCTCACGAGCAGTTATTTTATTATTCTTTTCAAAATTTTCTAAGTGGTGCATCTAAACTGCTGCGATATATTAGCCAGATATTTGCACCGCCATGCAACAGCGCAGCTTATAGGAAACGTTGCCGGCCACATAGAACTTCATATCCGACCGCACGTGGCCAGAGTGTTTGCTCCCACCTGTATTTAAGTTACTAAAATAGGGCACCGAGATAAAGTTAAAAATGTTTGTATTATTATTATTGTCAATGTTTGGATTCTTTTTGTTTTATAAATTGTAAATTTTGTTTATTTAAGCACCAACGCTGGAAAACAGAGCAAAGGAGAGAATAGAAACTCAGTAGTTAACAAGTAAGTTTTTATCAGAGATAGTCTCGTCACAGCCGTGTGTGTTGCTGATAGTCTTATTACTGCCGTGTGTGTTGCTGATAGTCTTATTACTGCCGTGTGTGTTGCTGATAGTCTTATTACTGCAGTGTGTGTTGCTGATAGTCTTGGTACAGCTTTGTGTGTTGCTGATAGTCTTATTACTGCCGTGTGTGTTGCTGATAGTCTTGGTACAGCTTTGTGTGTTGCTGATAGTCTTATTACTGCCGTGTGTGTTGCTGATAGTCTTATTACTGCCGTGTGTGTTGCTGATAGTCTTATTACTGCAGTGTGTGTTGCTGATAGTCTTATTACTGCCGTGTGTGTTGCTGATAGTCTTATTACTGCAGTGTGTGTTGCTGATAGTCTTGGTACAGCTTTGTGTGTTGCTGATAGTCTTATTACTGCCGTGTGTGTTGCTGATAGTCTTGGTACAGCTTTGTGTGTTGCTGATAGTCTTATTACTGCCGTGTGTGTTGCTGATAGTCTTATTACTGCCGTGTGTGTTGCTGATAGTCTTATTACTGCAGTGTGTGTTGCTGATAGTCTTGTTACTACCGTGTGTGTTGCTGATAGTCTTGTTACTGCCGTATGTGTTGCTGATAGTCTTGTTACTACCGTGTGTGTTGCTGATAGTCTTATTACTGCAGTGTGTGTTGCTGATAGTCTTGGTACAGCTTTGTGTGTTGCTGATAGTCTTATTACTGCCGTGTGTGTTGCTGATAGTCTTGGTACAGCTTTGTGTGTTGCTGATAGTCTTATTACTGCCGTGTGTGTTGCTGATAGTCTTATTACTGCCGTGTGTGTTGCTGATAGTCTTATTACTGCAGTGTGTGTTGCTGATAGTCTTGGTACAGCTTTGTGTGTTGCTGATAGTCTTATTACTGCCGTGTGTGTTGCTGATAGTCTTGGTACAGCTTTGTGTGTTGCTGATAGTCTTATTACTGCCGTGTGTGTTGCTGATAGTCTTATTACTGCCGTGTGTGTTGCTGATAGTCTTATTACTGCAGTGTGTGTTGCTGATAGTCTTATTACTGCCGTGTGTGTTGCTGATAGTCTTATTACTGCAGTGTGTGTTGCTGATAGTCTTGGTACAGCTTTGTGTGTTGCTGATAGTCTTATTACTGCCGTGTGTGTTGCTGATAGTCTTGGTACAGCTTTGTGTGTTGCTGATAGTCTTATTACTGCCGTGTGTGTTGCTGATAGTCTTATTACTGCCGTGTGTGTTGCTGATAGTCTTATTACTGCAGTGTGTGTTGCTGATAGTCTTGTTACTACCGTGTGTGTTGCTGATAGTCTTGTTACTGCCGTATGTGTTGCTGATAGTCTTGTTACTACCGTGTGTGTTGCTGATAGTCTTGTTACTGCCGTGTGTGTTGCTGATAGTCTTGTTACTACCGTGTGTGTTGCTGATAGTCTTATTACTGCTGTGTGTGTTGCTGATAGTCTTGTTACTACCGTGTGTGTTGCTGATAGTCTTGTTACTGCCGTGTGTGTTGCTGATAGTCTTGTTACTACCGTGTGTGTTGCTGATAGTCTTGTTACTGCCGTGTGTGTTGCTGATAGTCTTATTACTGCCGTGTGTGTTGCTGATAGTCTTATCACAGCTGTGTGTGTTGCTGATAGTCTTGTCACAGCTGTGTGTGTTGCTGATAGTCTCGTCACAGCTGTGTGTGTTGCTGATAGTCTTGTTACTGCCGTGTGTGTTGCTGATAGTCTCGTCACAGCTGTGTGTGTTGCTGATAGTCTTATCACAGCTGTGTGTGTTGCTGATAGTCTCGTCACAGCTGTGTGTGTTGCTGATAGTCTTGTTACTGCCGTGTGTGTTGCTGATAGTCTCGTCACAGCTGTGTGTGTTGCTGATAGTCTCGTCACAGCTGTGTGTGTTGCTGATAGTCTCGTCACAGCTGTGTGTGTTGCTGATAGTCTTGTTACAGCTGTGTGTGTTGCTGATAGTCTTGTTACAGCTGTGTGTGTTGCTGATAGTCTTGTTACTACCGTGTGTGTTGCTGATAGTCTTGTTACTGCCGTGTGTGTTGCTGATAGTCTTATTACTGCCGTGTGTGTTGCTGATAGTCTTATCACAGCTGTGTGTGTTGCTGATAGTCTTATTACAGCTGTGTGTGTTGCTGATAGTCTTATCACAGCTGTGTGTGTTGCTGATAGTCTTGTCACAGCTGTGTGTGTTGCTGATAGTCTTGTTACTGCCGTGTGTGTTGCTGATAGTCTTATCACAGCTGTGTGTGTTGCTGATAGTCTTATCACAGCTGTGTGTGTTGCTGATAGTCTTATCACAGCTGTGTGTGTTGCTGATAGTCTTATCACAGCTGTGTGTGTTGCTGATAGTCTTATCACAGCTGTGTGTGTTGCTGATAGTCTTGTCACAGCTGTGTGTGTTGCTGATAGTCTTATCACAGCTGTGTGTGTTGCTGATAGTCTTGTCACAGCTGTGTGTGTTGCTGATAGTCTTATCACAGCTGTGTGTGTTGCTGATAGTCTTATCACAGCTGTGTGTGTTGCTGATAGTCTTATCACAGCTGTGTGTGTTGCTGATAGTCTTATCACAGCTGTGTGTGTTGCTGAAAGTCTTGGTACAGCTGTGTGTGTTGCTGATAGTCTTATCACAGCCGTGTGTGTTGCTGATAGTCTTATTACTGCCGTGTGTGTTGCTGATAGTCTTGGTACAGCTTTGTGTGTTGCTGATAGTCTTGGTACAGCTTTGTGTGTTGCTGATAGTCTTGTTACTGCCGTGTGTGTTGCTGATAGTCTTGTTACTGCCGTGTGTGTTGCTGATAGTCTTGGTACAGCTTTGTGTGTTGCTGATAGTCTTATCACAGCTGTGTGTGTTGCTGATAGTCTTATCACAGCTGTGTGTGTTGCTGATAGTCTTATCACAGCTGTGTGTGTTGCTGATAGTCTTATCACAGCTGTGTGTGTTGCTGATAGTCTTATCACAGCTGTGTGTGTTGCTGATAGTCTTATCACAGCTGTGTGTGTTGCTGATAGTCTTATCACAGCTGTGTGTGTTGCTGATAGTCTTATCACAGCTGTGTGTGTTGCTGATAGTCTTGTTACTGCTGTGTGTGTTGCTGATAGTCTTATCACAGCTGTGTGTGTTGCTGATAGTCTTGTCACAGCTGTGTGTGTTGCTGATAGTCTTATCACAGCTGTGTGTGTTGCTGATAGTCTTATCACAGCTGTGTGTGTTGCTGATAGTCTTGTTACTGCTGTGTGTGTTGCTGATAGTCTTATCACAGCTGTGTGTGTTGCTGATAGTCTTATCACAGCTGTGTGTGTTGCTGATAGTCTTATCACAGCTGTGTGTGTTGCTGATAGTCTTATCACAGCTGTGTGTGTTGCTGATAGTCTTGGTACAGCTGTGTGTGTTGCTGATAGTCTTATCACAGCTGTGTGTGTTGCTGATAGTCTTATCACAGCTGTGTGTGTTGCTGATAGTCTTGGTACAGCTGTGTGTGTTGCTGATAGTCTTATCACAGCTGTGTGTGTTGCTGATAGTCTTATCACAGCTGTGTGTGTTGCTGATAGTCTTATCACAGCTGTGTGTGTTGCTGATAGTCTTGTCACAGCTGTGTGTGTTGCTGATAGTCTTGTCACAGCTGTGTGTGTTGCTGATAGTCTTATCACAGCTGTGTGTGTTGCTGATAGTCTTGGTACAGCTTTGTGTGTTGCTGATAGTCTTATTACTGCCGTGTGTGTTGCTGATAGTCTTGTCACAGCTGTGTGTGTTGCTGATAGTC